>JBBPBX010001491.1:35609-95329 GCA_038048925.1 Garcialebias charrua | reverse complement strand
TTTGTCAGCTCGGCCTGGTGGCTGCCTGGTGGGGCTCGGGTCCTCTGGTCCTGTCAGGTCTGGACCTGAGGGATGGGCGTCCCCGGTGCCCGAGCCTCGGTGACCGGCCCTGGGGCTACGTCGGTGCGGCGGGCTCCGGCGGGGGCCTGTGTATTGTCGCTGTTGACCCCGGGGGGTCATTGTGTGTGGTCCCTGGTGGGGTTCGTCCGGTTCTTCCACTTGGTCGGATCTGGGGAGTGGACGAGTGGCTCGTCCTGTTCGGGTGGTCCTGGGGACTCTGGGCTCGGGGTCCTTCCTGGGGTCTTGGGCTTTGATCGCCCCTTCGTCTGTCTCGGGCTTTGGGGGGACGGGTCTCTGATGCTTCACAGTTGCTACTAAATGTTCTATTGGAGGAACCTCATTCACTTATGCATGCTCACAACCACACACAAATGGATGCAGGGATGTATAGTAGATGTATGTAGATGGGTATATAAATGAATATAAATATATATGTATGTATATTGTATATATATTTGTAGGTATGGGTATGTGTATTTATAGAAATATTTGCAAGGTCATGAATATTATCAGTCTTTATGCTTGTATGTTTCGTTGTTGTGTTCTGTCATGTGCTTTGCAGGATTGTGGACGGAGGTTTGGTGTGTTTGCCTTGTGCTCTTTCTGTGGACAATTGTTGTTTTGTTGTTTTGTTTTGTTTTGTTGTCTCACTTTCTCTTTTCTTTCTTTCTCTCTATTAAAAAAAAAAAATACATATTGGAGTGAGAGGATGGCTATAAGGTGTGAAGGGAGGCCATCTATAAATGGAAAAAAAAAAAAAAAAAAAATTGAAGATGTTGTGATCTGTAAAGTGAGTGAAGTGAAGTTTCTGGGTGTTATCATTGATGACAAACTGACATGGAAACATCATGTAAATTCCATTTAAAAAAAATAGCTAGATCAATTGCAGTATTGTATAAAGTCAGGGATTTTTTAATTGATAAAGCTTTACATATGTTGTATAACACAATCATTGCTCCACATTTAATCTATTGTATTGAGGTTTGGGGAAAAGCGTGCAAAACTATTACAAAGCCTGTTTTTATTTTACAAAAGAGAGCTGTAAGAGTAATCACCAGAAAACATTTCAGTCACCCATCAAACACTTTGTTTCTTCAGCTAAACTTATTGAAATTCCAGGAATTGGTAGAATATAGTATTTTATCAGTTATGTATAGGGCTCATAATAACACATTACCTTTAAATATCCAAAGAAATTTTATAAAAAGACAAAGTTATTACAATCTCAAAGGGACAGAGATATTCATCAAACCACAATTCAGAACCAGCTTAAAGGGACGGTCTACCTCAATTCAGGGAGTTCGATTGTGGAATGCTCTGGAGAGTGATGTTAAAAATGAAAAATCAATGTATACATTTAAGAAAAAGGTAAAAAAAGACTTGCTCAAAAACTATATATGATGTAACCTTGCGTGTTTGTGTATTACACCTATGTTGTACTTATGATGTAGCTTAGTGCGTTTGTGTATTACAGTTAGAAAAATTAAGTAGAATTATTCATTTTTGTGATGTATTTTGTGTATTACATTTAGGAAAATTAAGTAGAATTATTCATTTTGTGAACATCTTGATGTTGTGCCATCTTTTAATTTGTGTATTACAGTTAGAAAAATTAAGTAGAATTATTCATTTTATGATCTAGTTTGTGTATTACAGTTAGGAAAATTAAGTAGAAAAAAAATAAAAAATTGGGTTATGACCGAAAGAACAAGATCTCGGATACAAGCGGCTGAAATGAGTTTTCTCCGCAGGGTGGCTGGACTCTCCCTTAGAGATAGGGTGAGAAGCTCAGTCATCCGGGAGGGACTCGGAGTAGAGCCGCTGCTTCTCCACATCGAGAGGAGCCAGTTGAGGTGGCTCGGGCATCTGGTTAGGATGCCTCCTGGACGCCTCCCTGGTGAGGTGTTCCGGGCATGTCCCACCGGGAGGAGACCCAGAGGAAGACCCAGGACACGCTGGAGGGACTATGTTTCTCGGCTGGCCTGGGAACGCCTTGGGATTCCCCCGGAGGAGCTGCTCCAAGTGGCTGGGGAGAGGGAAGTCTGGGCCTCCCTACTTAGGCTGCTACCCCCGCGACCCGACCCCGGATAAGCGGAAGAAGATGGATGGATGGATGGATATTCATTTTATGATCTAGTTTGTGTATTACAGTTAGGAAAATTAAGTAGAAAAAAATAATAAAAAAATAGGAAAATTAAGTAGAAAAAAAAAATTAAGTGTGATGTATTTTGTGTATTAGTTAGAAAAATTGTGTATTAGTTAGAAAAATTAAGTAGAATTATTCATTTTGTGATGTAGTTTGTGTATCACAGTTAGAAAAAGTAAGTAGAATTATGGGTGATGTAGTTTGTGTATTACAGTTAGAAAAATTAAGTAGAATTATTCATTTTGTGATCTAGTTTATGTATTAGTTAGGAAAATTAAGTAGAATTATTCATTTTGTGATGTAGTTTGTGTATTACAGTTAGGAAAATTAAGTAGAATTATTCATTTTGTGATGTAGTTTGTGTATTACAGTTAGAAAAATAAGTAGAATTATTCATTCTGTGATGTTGCTTGAAGGTTATCATTGGTTGAACAAACTGTGAAATAAGGGGCAGATATAATAAGATTTCATCTTCTTTCTGCTCCCTTCATTTTATCCTACTTGTATTCTTGTATCTGATGAAACTGTCTTGTATTGTTCTTTTAAAATGAATGAATAAACATCAAATCAAATCAAATCAAATGAGTACAACACATTTGCACCCTAAACGGAACACAACAGAGCTGTTAGCGTGAACAAATATATACTGTAATAGGACATAGATATAATATACACAGGTAATTGCTGCCATCTGCTGGACACATTCTGTCATTACATATTCTTTTTTAAACAAAGAGAACAGAAAGTGATGCCTTTAGGAGTATGGGATTTCTTAATGTTAGCTGTCAATTTAGCCATTTTTTTGAACATCAATGTTTGACTTTCTTGTCAAAGCCTTTTTTAAACTTTGTTTGGATTTTTTTTTAAATATACATAAAACTTCATTTGTCTTTTATTCACTTTTCATGTACAAATAAAAATCGTGCGTGATGTCGCTGCACGGCGTGGTGGTGGGGGTTGAACGTCTAATTTGACAAGACGGCAAAACAAAAAAAGGAAAAATATTTCACAAACACACTAACATCGTTTTTACTGAATAGGGGAATTTTATTGCTTTGGAAAGCCCAGTTTGAAGTGTAGGCTACGCCGCACATTATTATGTGGTACTTGAACGCAACACGATACCCAGCAACTGTCATGGCGTCTCCCTTGAAGGGGGTTTGGTACCGCAGTCTGTAACTGCTGTCATTCTCCGTGTTGTCCCTCTCTGACAGGAACCAGCCCGTACTGAGGAGCTTGTGAGGGCCGGGGGCCATCATGGGGACCGTACATGCTAAGGTAGAGCGAATGAGTCACTTCCGGTGGCTTTAAGGAGCATGTCATGCTAGTTGACCTCCAGTCACTGCAGCACTTTAAACCAATGAGCAGATTGATTAAACCAGTGATTTAACATGGAGATACTACACGTTCAGATTCTCCAAAGACTTTCTGTTGCAGGAGTAAAAACGTCCTGAAGATGTCAACACGACCATTGAAGTGTTTCCAGTTTAAAATAGCTTTCTTCCAGTTTGAAGTGGTTTTACAGAGGAATCAAGTGAAGCTTCTGAACCAGACAGAACTCTTTTAAAAACAATGTCACCACAGAAACACTACTGGGAAAGTTCTAGTTTGGCCACTTTGAAGTAGGGTTCTGTGTCAACTTCATGAATAGTTGATATCTTACCTGTCGCAGATAGCACTTTGACTTCAGTTTAAATGAAGACGTTAATTGTGTACAGCGTCTAAAGTCAGTGGTGGCGCAGTCATCAGATGTCGCTGGTTCAACTCCCAGAGCGACAACATCAAAATGTGGGATAGATGAAGCACCCACACCAGCCTCCACCCTCATTTGCCCCACTCTGGGCCCTTGAGCAAGGCCCTTCGCTCCCACCAGCTGCTCCCCCAGGCGCCCAGCTCTCTGCTCCACACAGAGGGCTGTGGCAGCTCGGTGCTCTGTGGTTGTGTCAGGAAGAACATCTGGTGCACCAGTGGTGTAGTCTACATTTTTGTAGTGGGCATACCGTGCTTAGAAACTAAAGTACACTGGTTTGTAAAGTGTAATTGTCAATTTAAGATAAGATAAGATGCCTTTATTAATCCCACAGTGGGGAAATTTACATTGCCACAGCAGTATAGAGGACAGAGCAGAACCAGTACAAAATTAAAAAAAAAATCTCTATATACACAAATAATACAAATTAGTACCGGTGCATAAAAACACTGAAACAGTATAAAACGAAATATAACTACTAAGAGCAGCGCGTGTTGTAATTTATTTTGATTTTAAGCATATTGAACAGTTCCAAATTTCTCTGATGCTTATATTTGAATAAATGAACAACAAACTTTGTACAGCTTTGTATTAAAAACATGTTATATAATTTATAAAACAGTATCAAAAAAAGCACTGCACACCAATAGATTGTTACAGAAGTGTTTAACTGTCATTTAACGTATCAATGACATGTACCTAATGGTATGTCATGTACCGTTGGGCACTTTTAAGTGGGTATACTGAAATTCTTAAGCTTTTCTAGTGGGTATACTCCATATACCCGAGTATCACGTAGACTACACCACTGTGGTGCACGAATAATCTCTAAGTGTTCGTAGTTCTCTATGGCGACCTCTGAGGAAGGAGCAGCTGAAAGAAAACAAAGATTCTATCAACTAACTTTTTTCATTTGAGCTAAATAAAAGATCAATATCCGTCCATATATAAATACAAGTACTTTTTAACAAAATTAAAACTTCCACATAAGACTGGGCTTAACACTGCAAAGCCTGCTACAACTTGTTTACGGTAGTTTTATTTATTTCTGTGTTGGATGTAGAGATGAATTTTATGTCAAACTTTTTAAAATGTTCTGCAGAGTCTGGATCCGCTCCCGATGCGTGGCAGAGATTTGAGTGTGAACCCTGATGACCTGATCCAGCTTCCAGAACAAGAACAAGAATCCAAGCAGGAGATTTTAGAAAACAAAGATGTGAGTAGTAATGATGTTACTTGGTACCTCATGTTAAATACTGTAATGCTGTGGTTCCCAACCTGTTTTTCCTCAAAGACCCCCACCCCCTCGCTACTCCCCTCTCCCAAAAAACTCAATCGGATTAATCTCTTCATCAAATTGATAAAAGAATAAAGTCAATATTATAATTGATATTATAAGTAATAGTAGTTAAATATAGAATCAAGTAAATAATAAAATAATAAAGTAAATAGTTACGAACTTTATTTGTAAAAGGTATAAACTGGTAGTTGTACAACAGAAATAACAACTACCAGAACACTGTTTTGAGAATTGCTCAAATAACAAGAAAGTTCATACTCAAAGATGCTCAAATAACTTTTCTTTAAAAACTAACAACAGAGTCTTGGAAATTGAAAAAGTAGTTTTGTCAAGATATCTTCGTGATCCCATCATGCAGCTGATTTTTGCAATTTTCAGCAATTTTATCTATTATGTCCTGACATTGTTAGAGAGCAGGACAGTTTTCATTTTATCCACTGCATGAGCCCTGTCACACATCAACTCTATAATTTTCAGGCAGGTGGTTTCAGAAGGTTTCTCCAATATTGTGCAGATTTTTAGCCTTAATGATTAGAAGGGAACACTCAAAAGATGCTGCTGTAGCTCTGTGCACATCACTACCTACTCTTTCAAAGACTTCTCTGATGTCAGGGAACCTTTTTGACAGTGCCAATAGCTTCTGAAAGTGTTCCTGACTTTCACCTATAATAGTAAAAACAATGTCTGTTCTAAACTAATGAAAAATGTTCTTGTGTTGCCAGAAAAAAGATTCCTCTGTGTGTTTTTACACATTTAAACATTTACAACTGCATATGCTTGTGTTTATGTTATATATTTAATAAAACAGGAGCTTAACCAAGACCAACGATGACTTCCTGCCTCCTCTCAGGCGCCGCGCTGCCAACTGAGAGCTGGAAGCTGAGTACTGACGTCATAACAAAGCGCTCTTAAAGTGACAGTACAGATCTTAATTTTTAACATAATACATTATAGAAAACTCTTCATACATAACCAAAATGAGGGTTCTTCAGTGTTAATCAGGATTTGGGGAAATTTCAAACATTATAATTAAAAATAAAAGCATATTTTCTAAAGGTGTTACAGACAATAAATTGATATTTTTACAGCCTCTATGCAGATATATTATGCAACCCCCCTGGGCTTTCTAGTGCCCCTCCCCCCATGGGGGGTTGGGCCCCCCAGGTTCGGAACCACTGCTGTAATATACCGTAATTTCTGGTCTGTAAGCTGTAGGGGTGCAAATCTCTCCGTGTCTGGCGATTCGATTCTGATATTTGGTGTCACAATTGGATTTAAAAACGATTTTTTGATTCAGAAACTATTTTTCTATTGAAATGTCATAAGTTGTTTCAATTATATAACTGACAAGATGAAAATATTAAACAACAATGTAAACAAATATAACATTTATTTAAAACAATAATTTTAGGTTCTTTTATCAAATCTTTTTAACTTATACCAAAATCAGGAACAAATACAGGAGTGAATAAAATTCTGTAACTTAAATTACCAGTATTAGCTTAAATGCCTGGATTTTTCTAAACTTAAAATAAAAAAATCTAGGAACAAATCATTCATCCACTTCTTCCTTTTCAGGTCAGGGGGTCACTGGTGTCCATGTCGATTCAGAAACCATTTTCGATTCATCCATCCATCCATTATCTTTACCCGCTTCTTCCATGTTTGGGTCACGGAGCTTGCCGGTGCCCATGTCCAGCAATCACTGTGCGAGGGGCGGGGGACACCCTGGACAGGTCTCAGTCCATCACAGGGCCACATAGAGACAAACGAGACAAACAACCATTCACTCTCCCACTCACACCTAGGGACAATTTAGAGTTATCAGTCAGCCTAACATGAATGTTTTTGGACTGTGGGAGGAAACCCACGCATGCACGGAGAGAACTTGCAAACTCCACCCAGAAAGGCCCTGGGACCGGGATTTGAACCAAGGACCTGCTCGCTGAGAGGCAGGAGCTCTACCATTTGCGCCACCGTGCTGCTATTTTCGATTCAGAAACAATTTTTATTATTGAAATGGTCATAAATTTAGCTTCAGTTATGTAACTGACAAGCTGAAAAGAATAAACAACAATGTAAACAAATGGAACATTTATTTAAAACAATAATTTTAGGTTCCTTACTGTATCAAATTGTTTGCATCGTTTGATATTTATACCAAAAATAGGAACAAATAATACAGGAGTGCATACAATTCTGTAACTTAAATTACCAGTACAGTATTAGGTTAGTTGTCTGGATTTCTCTAAAACAATAAAATTAAAATCTAGGAACAAATAATTCATCCATCCATCATCTTTAACCACTTCTTCCTTTTCAAGTCTCGGGGGTCACTGGTGTCCATGTTCAACCATCACTGTGCGAGAGGCGGGGGACACCTGGACGGGTCTCCAGTCCATCACAGACAATTAAAATAATTCACAATGTATAAATACAAAAGTAACAGACTTCAGCCTACCATAGTGCATTAACCTTTAACTCAACATAAAATACAGACTTCAGTTTTTTTTTACCATATTGATTCATATTTAGTAAATCTTTAACAAAATTTCAAAACCTGTGCAAACCTACATTAAAATCTCTTCTGAACTATAATTTATAAACCATAAATTGTATCATTTAGAACTGGCTCCAGTCGATATGTCTCATCTGTCCTCTCCAACCTGTTAAAAGACAAATTACTGTATATTATATGGGCGGCCGTGGCGTAGTGGTAATGGCAGTCGTCCCCCGATCGGAAGGTTGGCGGTTCGAATCCCAGTTCCCCACACCATGTGTCGTTGTGTCCTTGGGCAAGACACTTAACCCCGAGTTGCTCCCGGTAGGACTGGAAAGCACCTTGCATGGTAGTCTGCCGCTACCGGTGTATGAATGTGTGTAGCATTCAATGTGTGTAGCGCTTTGAGATTTTCACTAATGAAAAGCGCGTTATAAATTGAATTCATTATTATTATTATTATTGTTTGTTGTATAACTTTATAAGTTTTAGTATAATATGAGAAAACAACAGTTACCTTTGAGCTGCAACTGCATCAGAACTTCTCCCATTTGTTGTTTCATGGTGAAGTTATGGTGCTGCTTTAGCGCAAGAAAAAAAGCTCTGTGAAGGAATAACTTGCGTTGGGTCCAGTGAATTAAAACTAAAACTAAACCCCATGCCTTCCACTGAGCTACCTGCTCGTAAATCGTTGGTTACATATTGTAACCCCAGATTCTATGAATGTAAGCATAGCCCTTTAAAGAGCTGTCGCTATTGGGTTTACCCGCGCCTCGCGCCAAAACACTGAAAGCTTCTAGTCCACGCCCACCTGTTGTGGGCCCCACCCGGTCCCAGTATAAAACCGTCCCTGGACCGGTGTTCGGCTCCCAAAAGGCATATTCTTTTCTTCAGCCAATTGAGAGCCAATGAGGCCCAGTTTTTAAAGGGCTACGCTTACACTCACAGAATCTGGGGTTACAATACGTAACCAACGTTCTATTTCATGTAAGCTCCGCCCTTTTAAGAGCTGTCGCTATTGGGTTTAAAGGCGGAGCAGGATATGGTCCATGCCTCACTGGGTCTGACTGAGGACCATAACAACACTCTGACATCCACCTAAACCTTATTCAAGCGTAATTACGCACCATTGAACCAAGTAGCTGGTGCGTTTTTGTGTTGCAGGCATGCAACCTCTGTGCCTGATCTTAGCTGAATGAATGTTTATTCATACCAGGCAAAGGAACATTTCCAATGAAGGAGAAGGATATCTCCTGGCTAAAGGAATATTTGTACAAAAACAACGATCATCAAATAAAGACAGAAACACGGTTGTGTTGTTTGTCAATACAGTAATTGTTTTATTGTTGTTTTTCCTTCTCATTTTGATTTGATTTTATTTCTATTTTACAGTTGTTTGACTGAAAAATAGCAATCCCTCTGTCACAACTCTGAGAACTGAATGTGTCAGTGAAGAGCTAGAGACATCTCGTAAATAAAAACGGATGAAGGGGGTCGGTGATGACCACGAAGCCTCAGAGCAGATGTCCTGCACAGAGACTCCCCTGTGCAGAGCTGTGGAGGTTGAAATCCCTCTGGTAGAGTGCGCTCTGAGTTCTTCAAGAGACTGAAGGCCAGAAGAACTGTAGACATGTGAAATAGCTTCATATGACCAATGTGACAAACGTTGGGAAGATAAAGGCTGACCCTGAGATTGTTCCCTGAAATGCACAAACAGCCGATCAGATTTACGCACTGCGGCTGTGGGTGCCACATAACACCGGAGCGAGCGTACTGGGCAGAGTGGGTGCAGACGTTCCTCTGCATTTTTGTGAGGAGGACAGAGCCCGTCCAGCGTAATGATTCTGGACCTGAATGACCTTGTTATGCTTTTAGGAATAAAAGCAGGATTTGGCCGAAGTTNTATATATATATATATATAGAGAGAGAGAGAGAGAGAGAGAGAGAGAGAGAGATACAGGTAGTCCCGGATTTACGAGATTTCGGCTTACGAGATAGTCGGAGGAACGGAACTCGCTCGTAAGTCGGGGACCACCTGTAACTGTTTTGTTGCTGTTTTCCATTTCTTATTTTGATTTGATTTGATTTTACAGTTCTTTGACTGAAAAAAGCAATCACTCTGCCACAACTCTGAGAACTGAATGTGTCAGTGAAGAGTTGGAGACTTCTCGTAAATAAAATTGGATGAAGGGGGTCGGAGATGACCACGAAAACGCAGAGCAGATGTCCTGCATAGACAATCCCCTGTGCAGAGCTGTGGAGGTTGAAATCCCTCTGGTAGAGTGGGCTCTGAGTCCTTCAAGAGGCTGAAGGCCAGAAGATTTGTAGGCATGTGAAATAGCTTCACATAAGCAATGTGACAAACGTTGAGAGGATAAAGGCTGACCCGGAGATTGTTCTCTGAAATGCACAAACAACCAATCAGATTTATGCACTGTGGCTGTGCGTGCCACATAACACCTGAGCGCTTGTATTGGGCAGAGTAGGTGCAAATGTTCCTCCTCTGCATTTTTGTAGGGAGGAGGACAGAACCCATTCAGCATAATGATTCTGGACCTGAATGAACTTATGCTTTTAGGAATAAAAGCAGGATTTATAATAATAATAATAATAATTAATTCAATTTATAACGCACTTTTCATTACTGAAAATCTCAAAGTGCTACACATCTATTGAATGTTACACACATTCATAAACCGGTGGCGGCAGACTACCATGCAAGGTGCTTTCCAGTCCTACCGGGAGCAACTCCGGGTTAAGTGTCTTGCCCAAGGACACAACGACACATGGTGCGGGTCCCGGGAGTCGAACCGCCAACTTTCCGATCGGGAGACGACTGCCATTACCACTACACCACCAGTTCAGCTGAACTACCATCTCCTTGAATTTTAAAACAAGAAGAAACGACTGACAAACCTGACAGGTCGCTCACTCTTTTAGCTGACGTCAGAGCTAATAACAAGGCTGTTTTAAATGACAGATACTTCAAAGGTATCTGGCTCAGAGGCTCAAACGGCTTTTAGTCATTGCACTGAGGATGCAAATTAGGTCCCATTGCAGTGTCAATGGGCATGTTATTGGCCTAAGCCGACGCGCGCCTTTCAGAAACCGCTTTGTTAAAGGATGATTGAAAACTGTTCTATCATTGAACCCTTCATGACAGGGTGAAATTGCTGCAACATAAGTTTTAATTGTGCGAAAAGCTAAATTTCTGTCCAACAGCAGCTGCAGGTAGGATAAAATGCAGCATAGGGAGCAAGAAATTGGATCTACTTTCTTTTCTAGGCACCATCGCTGAAAAACACCCATTTAGAAGCGTAAACAGCTGTAGTGGATTTCGCGCATGCTCCCTGAGAGGTGCATATTACATCTTTAGAAAAACCGAAAATTTCTAAGTGTTTTCGTTCAGCAACCAGACCGACAGGTGCTGACTTATTACAGGAAAACTCCTGATTGCTCCCCTGGGCTGCAGGAGAGCATCGCCTCTCCAGGGCAGCTTCCATGATCGGCTCGACAGCTGTTGCATCACCGGAAACCATGGTGCATTCGTGCGTTCCGGAGCGATCAGAATCATTGACAACTTTTCCTCTCTCACCCTCTCCAGCAGAGCAGGTAACAAAGGGACTGGAGGAAAGGCATAGTCAGTGTTTTGGGCCACGGTTTGTGCGCAAACGCGTTCACCCCTAATGAGGAAGCATCCTGTGGGTTTAAAGAGAAGAATAAGGGACACTGGGAGTTCTCTTGAGTGGCCATCAGGACCACTTCCACGTTCCCAAACCTGCTCTAGATTTGTGAGATCAGATCTGGGTAAGGTTCCAATCCCTGTCCAGAGGGTCTCCTCTCGACATAATATCTGCTCCTCTGTTTAGAACGCCTGGGATATAAACAGCTTTTATCGATTTCAAGTGTGTGCGGGCCTAGCAAGCAGTTTCTTGGCTGTGTTCAACAGCTGGGCTGAGCGTACGCCCCCTTGATGAATTATGTACGCTACTGTGGTTCTGTTGTCCGTGTGGACTTTTACGTGATGGTTTTGGACCAGTGGGGCAAAGTGTCAGAGGACTTTATGTACTATGAGGAGTTCCAGTACGTTTATGTGAAGAGACGTGCTGGCCGGCCACATCCCTCCTACTGTTTGTGACAGGCAGGTCCCTCCCCAAGCCGGAGAGGGACGCGTCTGTGAACACCGACGTGAATGACGTCACTTTACCCAGGGGAATTCTTTCTGATAAATTCAAAGGATTCCCCTAGTGGATCAGGTCCATCCTCACAGATGTGGGGACGGTGATCAGGCACCGTTTGTGACATACAGGGTCGATTTTCAGTCGATTGAACTATCTTTGTAAGCGCCGCATAAACAATAACCCCAGCGGGACTATCATGTGCGTAGCAGACATTGTTCCTAATACTCTCATGATTGTTAAATGCTGTTACTGTCCTGCGAGGCCGGACAAGCTGGAGCAGTGATGTCAGAGATTCCTTTCTCTGATCTGACAGAACCGCTGTCATGCTTGGGGCGGCCGTGGCGTAGTGGTAATGGCAGTCGTTTCCTGGTCGGAAGGTTGGCGGTTCGAATCCCGGTTCCGCACACCATGTGTTGTTGTGTCCTTGGGCAAGACACTTAACCCCGAGTTGCTCCCGGTAGGACTGGAAAGCACCTTGCATGGTAGTCTGCCGCTACCAGTGTATGAATGTGTGTAGCATTCAATGTGTGTAGCACTTTGAGATTTTCACTAATGAAAAGTGTGTTATAAATTGAATTCATTATTATTATTATTATTATGCTCTCTGAATTTAAATTCACTCCCAGGAATATAATTGATGGGACAGAGTTACTAAGCTCTTCTCCCCATTTATGGTGAGGCCCAGATGAGGCAGATGTTTCACTAAAACAACTGTTTGCATGTCTGCCTCTTCTCTGGACCGAGATAACAGCAGAAGATAAAACAGTATTTTCATACTTTTTGTTCAGAGTGGTTGGAGGGCTGTTTCCATGCATTTTTAAAATGTGCATGGAGCGAGCGCAAAGCGGAGGAACTTCCTGTGCTTGTTTATTCTTGATAAATAAATTCCTGTGCTTGTTTATTCTTGATAAATAAATAAATAAATAAATAAATAAATCTTATTGACACAAATCACTCCCCCGCGTCACGTATTTGAGAACACCACAGTCAACATGTGAAAAAAGGAGCGTTCTATGATGAATCTGTTGAATACTGACAGATCCAGAATAGTTCTGAGCCCCTTCCCGTTTTTTCCGGAAACCAGGAAGTACCTGGAGTAAAAAACGGCTTTCTCCTCTCCCTGAAGGACTCTGGAAAACACATGTGCTCTGATTGAAGGGTTACCTTGTTCTGGAGGTGTTAATTTTGTTCCTAACACTCCGTTGAAGTTGGTGGTGTTCTTGCAATTGCAGAGAGTAACCTTTGAATTAAACTGTGCAGCCACTGTCAGGATTCAGTGTGGTGTTGAAGGAATGAGCCCAATGGTGCAGACAGATGGATACTCAGAGGCACGAGTAGTAAAAATCAAAAACACTTTAATAACAAAAAATAAACACTGACAGGCAGTAAACATGAAATCTAGAGACTGTAGCTCAACTGTGGCTGTAATACGTGAAACTCAAAAACTGATGAGGTGTACTCACAAAACCAAGGAGCTAGGAACAAAGCATTGACACGACACACCAGGGGAATAGACGAATGACCCGACAATGCCATACACACAAACGCTAACTAATATACACATCCTAATCACCTAAAATCATAATCACCGGAGACGACACGCAGACCTGAGAGACAACATGTAAGGAGAGAGACAGACCAACGGCGGGAGCCATCCTTACAGTACTCCCCCCTCAAAGACGTCCCAGGCGTCCCCAAAGAACACCTCCAACAACCAAGGCGTGCGAAGGGAGGAACCACAGGGATGGCAGGCATGAAGGAAACACAAGGACAGGGGACAGGACACAAGGACAACAAACCAAAAACCGACAGGGACAGGACCTGGGACAAATGCTAAATACAAAGCTAAACTAGAAAAAACTGCGAGCAAAATGCAAAAACTAGAACTAGGAACTAAACAAAGACTAAACCTAGAAAACCAACAAGCGTCCAAACATCATGGCCAAAACGTCGACAGTAGGCAAGGAGCCATCAGGCGGGCGACCGGGAGGTCGTCTATCGCGCATGGCCACTTCTGGTGGGTGACCGGGAGGCCGTCCAACGTGCAGGACATCAGCACAAGTCAAAAACCTGCCAGGCGTGTGACCGGGAGGCCGTCCAACATCAAAGGCAGGAACTACAGTGGCAAAAACTTTGTCGGTAGGTGCACAGTCTTCTGTGGCTGGTGCACGGTCTTCTACGGCTGGTGCACAGACTTCTGCGGCTGGTGCACAGACTTCTGCGGCTGGTGCACAGACTTCTGCGGCTGGTGCACAGACTTCTGCGGCTGGTGCACAGACTTCTGCGGCTGGTGCACAGACTACTGCGGCTGGTGCACAGACTACTGCGGCTGGTGCACAGACTACTGCGGCTGGTGCACAGACTACTGCGGCTGGTGCACAGACTTCTGCGGCTGGTGCACAGACTTCTGCGGCTGGTGCACAGACTTCTGCGGCTGGTGCACAGTCTTCTGCGGAAGGTGCTGGTGCACAGTCATCTGCAGCTGGTGCACTAGGTGAAGGGACGTCAGCGAGCATAGATTCATCGACGTCTGACGTGGAGACGTCGAGCGTAGACACATCAAGCGATGAGACGTCATCAGGCGTAGGGAAGTCATCAGGCGTAGGGACGTCTAGAGGCGAGACGTCATCAGACATAGGGACGTCTAGAGGCGAGACGTCATCAGACGTAGGGACGTCTAGAGGCGAGACGTCATCAGACGTAGGGACGTCATCAGACGTAGGGACGTCTAGAGGTGAGACGTCATCAGACGTAGGGGCGTCTAGAGGCGAGATGTCATCAGGCATAGGGACGTCTGACGTTGAGACATCGAGTGTAGCGGCGTCAAGTGTTGAAACGTCATCGGGTGTTGAGACATCGAACGTAGAGATGTCAGCGATGTGGAGACCCTCCATAGATGTGGAGGCGTCAGTGGTGTGGAGACCCTCTATCGACGTGGCTTCATCGGCGGTGTGGAGACCCTCCATCGACGTGGCGGCGTTGGCGGTGTGGAGACCCTCTATCGATGTGGCGGCGTCAGAAGTGCGAGGACCCTCTTCAGACATTGAGGTATCAGCAGTGCGAGGACCCTCTGAAGAAGTAGAGGCGTCACCGGCGCAGGGACCCTCTGAAGAAGTAGAGGCGTCATCGGCGCGGGGACCCTCTGAAGGAGTAGAGGCGTTATCAGTGCAGAAACCCGCTGTAGATGTCAAGGCATCTGTGGCGTGGAGACCATCCATCGATGTGGATGCCATGGAAACAGCGCTCTCAGGAGCCAGAGGTAGGACGGCGCCCTCTGGAGCCGGAGGCATGGCAGCGCCCTCTGTAGTCATCGTGGGAGCAACGCCCTCCTCTGTAGACATCGTGGGAGCAACGCCCTCCTCTGTAGTCATCGTGGGAGCAGCGCCTTCCTCTGTAGTCATCGTGGGAGCAGCGCCCTCCTCTGTAGTCATCGTGGGAGCGGCACCCTCCTCTGTAATCATCGTGGGGGCAGCGCCCTCCTCTGTAGTCATCGTGGGAGCAGCGCCCTTCTCTGTAGTCATCGTGGGAGCAGCGTCCCCTGTCAGTGCTGGGAGAGTAGCACCCTCTGTGTGTGCTGGGACGTCAGCACCCTCTGTTGTCATCATGACAGCAGCATCCTCTGTCATTGCTAGGAGAGCAGCACCCCCTGTCTGTGCTGGGACGTCAGCACCCTCTGTGGTGGCAGCACCCTCTGTTACTGCAAAGGAGTTGGCACACTCTGAAACGGTAGCACACTCAGTAACAAACAGCCTGGACTCATCTCTCAAAGCCCTAGCGATAGTCAATATTTGTGTGAGACCTGGGTTTGGTATCAGACATGAACTGTTTGTGATTATGTCTTCAACTATGGAAAATGCCTTGATCTTATAATGATGGTCCGGATTATCGACAGTAGCATTAATCAGTTTATGCATCTGCTGGAGTATGAGAGTGGCCTCGGATCTCTGTCCCACAGCGACCCCTGTGGTCGAGGTGGGATCTGTCCACTTAGCAAAGCGAGAGCTCGAACACTCTTTATCTGTGTGTCCTACAGGCTCTTCCTGCGTGAGTCCTGCAGGTGTAGCGACCCCTGTGGTCGACGTGTGATCTGAATGCTCCTCTTCAGAGTTGGAGCTCGAACACTCCTCCTTCTGTGAAGGAGTTTTGTGAGGCAGTCTCCTCTCGGCTACGTGTCGTGCAGGAGCCTCTGTGTCTCCTGCAGACGTGTTGTGAGGGATCCCATACCCCCCTCAAAGCACGTCTCCCCCGAGATGTCACGGAGCACGGGTGCGGGTACCCCTCCCCGTTTGAAATCCTCCCCGGCTTCTCTGACAGCGTGGGAGAAATAAGGGGGAAAACGGGCTGAAATCCGAAAATGTTTGTCTTTGCCGGTCGCCCCCGGAGGAGCCGGCGCTGTGTTTCCGAAGCTGGAACGGACCAGAGTTCTTCTGGGTCCGAATTGTCCTCGGACACACACCACTGTGAAATGGCTCGCGCAGGAGTGAAGGGAGTAAACTGGTCGGAGCTGCCATCTCCGCGTCTCCTCCTCGCTCGCTCCGCGACCAGCAGCGGAGACGGGAACTCTTCCAGCCCGGGTCTATGGCGGCTCCAAGCGGGTTCCGAATGAAAATCACCAACTCGGATGACTGCAGCTTCCCTCTGAGCTGACATAGACATCTTCTGCCTCTGAGTAAGTCTGAATTACCTGTCTGCTGGACTTAGGAATGGTCGGGTCATTAATGTCAGGATTCGATGTGGTGTTGAAGGAATGAGCCCAATAGTGCAGAGAGACGGATACTCAGAGGCACGAGTAGTAAAAATCAAAAACACTTTAATAACAAAACTTAAACACTGATGTGGCAGTAAACATGAAATCCAGAGACTGTAGTTCAACTGTTGTTGTAATACGTGAAACTCAATAACTGACAAGGTATACTCACAAAACCAAGGAGCTGGGAACGAAGCATTGACACGACACACCAGAGGAATAGACGAATGATCCAACAATGACATACACATGAAAGCAAACTAATATACACATCCTAATCACCTAAAATCATAATCACCTGAGACGACACGCAGACCTGAGAGACAACATGTAAGGAGGGAGACAGACCAACAGAGGGAGCATCCTTACAGCCACCTGTTTTGAAGTGCAAGTTTCCTGCCCCGTTGCACGTTGAAAGTGGGAGCGCATGGATGTGGGAGAATAAAAAGAGAGAGACTCTAACTGCCGTCAAGTTTATGAACTTCTGACTGTGCTCGGTTGTGTCGAAGAGCCAGCGTTTTAGCGGGTTAACAAAACAAGCGCTGCTTCCGTGTTGGTTTTCTTTCATCGCTCATTCTGTCAGACTGACAGGAGGAAGAGGCGTGTAACCCCTGTGTAAAGCTCTACTACGCTTTAACTACAGGTTCATGACTTTATCTGAGTGTGTGGGGGTAGAAAAATCCTTGTGTCATTTTGACACTATTATTGTCAACATCTCACAACTTTTTGTGTCTTCTGACAGCTGTCAGCACCTCTTCTGACAGACGAGGAGGCGGGGCTGCTGTGTGCATGCTGCTTTCACTGAGCTCAGCTGCACGAGCTGCTGTTTTGTGAATCAATACACCAAAAACAGACGTGCGACCGGTTAAGGCGGCGCTGACTCCAAACCTCCTGAAAAGGCAGGATGGAGCGGCCGCTAGCTGTTCAGCTCCTGAGCGTGAAGGCAGTACCAGCTCCAAAAACTCCTGAAAAAAGCTGAGTGGAGCGGGCTGCTAGCTCAGAGGGGGTCTGTTTGCGACTCCGCATCCAGCGGGTCCAAGAGAAAAAGAAAATGTCGGGCAAACAGTCCCCCCTCGGTTGAAACTCGTCCTCCTTAGAGGAAAAGAGCTCAAACCAGGCGTTACTTCTCCTCAGCCGAAAAGGTAAAAATAAAACTTACAGGCTGGACGGGAGAAGAGCGGGTCCAAAGCTTGCCGAGCGTATTATCAGCTCCCAGGCAGCTTTCACACAGGACGTGCAGGTCCGTCAAAAAAAATGTAGCCCATCTGGCACACGGAGCATAGATGGAAAGTCTTTTTTGTCGTAGAAGTAGTGTGGCTGAAGAAAAATGGGAGCCAACCACCGGTCCATGGGTGGTTTTATACCGAGACCGGGTGGGGCCCACAACAGGTGGGCGTGGACTAGAAGTTTTCAGTGTTTTGGTGCGAGGCGCGGGTAAACCCAATAGAGACAGCTTTTAAAGGGCGGAGCTTACACGAAATAGAACCCCTACTGTTAAGGTGTGAGGTGTGATTTGTCAATTTACATAGATATGTGTGTTTCTTATCTCACTCAGCCTTTAAAACCTGAACCAAACTCTCTGCTCCTTGAATTGAGAAAGCTTCTTGGATGGGAAGCGAAACGTTTTCTGTTACAAATAAAGTTCAGTTGTTTCTGTATTGAACACCTTTTTTGATTTTATCATGTCCTGGATGTCCTGCCCCAAGTGGAGGAGTTTAAGTATCTCAGGATCTTGTTCACGAATGAGGGAAACTGGAGCGTGAGATCGATAGGCGGATAGGTGCAACGTCCGCAGTGAAGCGGGCGCTGTACCGGTCTGTCGTGGTGAAGAGAGAGCTGAGTCAAAAGGCAAAGCTCTCAATTTACCGATCGATCTACGTTCCCACCCTCATCTATGGTCATGAGCTTTGGGTTATGACCGAAAGAACGAGATCTCGGATACAAGCGGCTGAAATGAGTTTTCTCCGCAGGGTGTCTGGACTCTCCCTTAGAGATAGGGTGAGAAGCTCAGTCATCCGGGAGGGACTCGGAGTAGAGCCGCTGCTTCTCCACATCGAGAGGAGCCAGTTGAGGTGGCTCGGGCATCTGGTTAGGATGCCTCCTGGACGCCTCCCTGGTGAGGTGTTCCGGGCATGTCCCACCGGGAGGAGACCCAGAGGAAGACCCAGGACACGCTGGAGGGACTATGTTTCTCGGCTGGCCTGGGAACGCCTTGGGATTCCCCCAGAGGAGCTGTTCCAAGTGGCTGGGGAGAGGGAAGTCTGGGCCTCCCTACTTAGGCTGCTACCCCCGCGACCCGACCCCGGATAAGCGGAAGAAAATGGATGGATGGATGTCTTGGATGACAGAATCTTCACCAACAGAAACAACAACAATAACAGCAACAACAAAAGCAACAACAGCAACAAAAACAAAAACAGCAACAAAAACATCAACAGCAACAACAACTACTACTACTACTACTACTACTACTACTACTACTACTACTACTACTACTACTACTACTACTACTACTACTACTACTTCTACTACTACTACTACTACTACACTACTACTACTACTACTACTACTACTACCAGTGGTGGGCCCTCGACCGCTAGGGAGCGCTAATGCGCTAATCCGCTTATAGCGTAGCTAAATAATCTGTTAGCTTTACAGCGGATTAACTAACTTTTATAATTCATACGCGGATTTGCGCTATTTTTATTTAAAATGCAGTACCGCTAATAACTAATTATCTATCAGTAAAACCGAAAAAACTTATTTAGAGCCCCGGACGACTGCTAACAGACCATATCCTGTCAGCGCCGGATGTGGTCCGTGACAAAAAAGCGTCCCCTCAGTCTCTTTACTAGAGCGAGCGCTCTCAGTTAGCAGCCAGTGTGTTACTCTGCAGCCTTATTGCTTGTTTTCGAAGAGTCAGACGAAGAGTTTTTAACATGGAGGGTGAACTTATGGATGTTTCTCAGCGGCCTACGCGACGCGTCTGGATTTTTAAAAGTATTTCTCCACTGCCCTCTTCAAAATGGCGGCCGCGACGGCCACAGAAGAGAAGGACTTTCCATGAAAACACGGTAAAAACAATTATTTCTTTGCTGAGAAAAAATATATTTCTTATCTGACTTTATAGCACAAGGTTTTTCTGAGCTTAACCGGTTCAAATGGTCAAATCTGCTGGATTAAAAAAACTATTTCGACATTTGTCCTCCCCAAAATGGCGGCCGCCATTTTGAAGAGGGCAACTGGCGAAACAATTCTTTTTTGACCATTTGAACCGGTCAAGCCCAGAAAAACCTTGCGCCACAAAGTCAGTGACTTTATAGCACAAGGCCCCTCCGAGCCCAACCGGCTCAAATGGTCAAATCTGCTGGATTAAAAAAATCATTTCGCCAGTTGCCCTCTTCAAAATGGCGGTTAGCGTGTTAGCAATAGCATCCGCTAGCATTGGTAATACATAAGTGCTTTTGAAATTGTGGACCTAAATAAATCAATTAGTGCTTTAGAAATCGCAGAACTAATTTTTGGATTAGCGCTGCCCAGCACTGACTACTACTACTACTACTACTACTACTACTACTACTACTACTACTACTACTACTACTACTACTACTACTACTACTANTTCTCAGCGGCCTACGTGACGCGTCTGGATTTTTAAAAGTATTTCTCCACTGCCCTCTTCAAAATGGCGGACGCGACGGCCACAGAAGAGAAGGACTTTCCATGAAAACACGGTAAAAACAATTATTTCTTTGCTGAGAAAAAATATATTTCTTATCTGACTTTATAGCACAAGATTTTTCTGAGCTTAACCGGTTCAAATGGTCAAATCTGCTGGATTAAAAAAACTATTTCGACATTTGTCCTCCCCAAAATGGCGGCCGCCATTTTGAAGAGGGCAACTGGTGAAACAATTCTTTTTTGACCATTTGAACCGGTCAAGCCCAGAAAAACCTTGCGCCACAAAGTCAGTGACTTTATAGCACAAGGCCCCTCCGAGCCCAACCGGCTCAAATGGTCAAATCTGCTGGATTAAAAAAATCATTTCGCCAGTTGCCCTCTTCAAAATGGCGGTTAGCGTGTTAGCAATAGCATCCGCTAGCATTGGTAATACATAAGTGCTTTTGAAATTGTGGACCTAAATAAATCAATTAGTGCTTTAGAAATCGCAGAACTAATTTTTGGATTAGCGCTGCCCAGCACTGACTACTACTACTACTACTACTACTACTACTACTACTACTACTACTACTACTACTACTACTACTACTACTACTACTACAGACAACAAATACAGCAACAACAACAAAAACAACAATGGCAACAACAACAACAAAAACAACAACAGCAACAACAACAGGAGTAGTAGCAACAATAATAGCAAAAACAACAGGAGTAGTAGCAACAACAATAAAAACAACAATAACAGCAACAGCAGCAGCAGCAACAACAACAACAACAACAACAACAACAACAACAACAACAACAACAACAACACAACAACAACAAGAATGACAATAAAAACAAAAACAACAGCAACAACAGTAGCAAAAACACCAACAGCAAAAACAACAACAAAAGCAACAATAACAGCAATAACAACAACAGAAACAGAAACAACAACAACAAGTTTTCTTCGAGTGTCCCGGCAGATTCCTCACCTTTCTGCCGGGCGAGTCTCTCCAGGTTGCCGAGCAGTTGAGAGACTGCCATGCTGCTTGGGTCATGAAGCGTCAGGGCATAGGTCGCCACCGCCTGCACGTACACGCTCCGCACCTTCAGGGCATGCTGGGAAATGTAGTTTGCTGCAGATTTCATGCTGGTGACGTGAGACTGAGAGGGAGGAAACAGAGTGAGATTAAAGTTCTGCAACGGGATGAGTTGAGTTTTCTAGAGGTTTGGACCGAGGTTCAGTGTCCTGCAGAGCTGCTGGCCCAGTGAGGACACCTGGACAGGTCAGAACCTGACCTGTCCAGGTGTCCTCACCTCAGGCCATGACGAGACAGGTGTGGCCTCACCTGGAGCTGCAGGATGCGGTCTTTGATGCTCGATGTCTGGCACAGAGCCATCAGCACAATGGACGTCACAAACACTGACTGCTCCTCCTTATCTCCTCCCTCCACCTGCAGCCCAACACAAGACAGCATCACAAACCAGGTCCTGGCCCCGGGGACACGAGGAGGAGGAGGAGGAGGAGGAGGAGGAGGAGGAGACAAAGCGCTCACCATGAACTTGTTGCGTTTGAAGGAGGAGTTCTCCCTGAACGATCCGTCTGCCTGCTGAGTTCTGCGGATCAACCAGTTCACAGAGTCCGAGAGCAGCTGATGGCTCACGGAGACGAAGGGGTCGGCCAGAGCCAGAGCCCGGACCACCTCAGCCGTGATTCTGAGCAGAAACAGAACAGAGTCAGGAGCCGACGGGTCGACCATCAGAAACTCAAAGTTATGCACCATAACTCATGTTCCCTGAAGGAAGGGAACGAGGTGCAACATAGATGCTATGGGAAATTGTGCTCCGCGCGATTACCTGAAGGAATACAATCACGCCTTTATGGCAGGGGCGTCAGCGTCACGTCAGAGACCCCGCCCTCTGGGTATTTAAGGTGCTGACACCCATCCTACTTCCTCCAAAATGCACTTCACCAAGCTTTCAGCATTGAAAAGGGCCAAGTATGTTGCACCTCGTTCCCTTCCTTCAGGGAACATGAGTTATGGTGCATAACTTTCAGTTCCCTTATCAGTCAGTCACTCGGTGCAACATAGATGCTATGGGAACGTAATTCACTCACACCCTTGAAATGCTCAGTAAAATGCATCCTAGTGTGAACGTCCGCTTTTACTCAATAGGCATCTCAAGGCGGCTTTCTACTGTGTGTTAGAAAGGACAGCCTGAGTGACATCACACGCAGTAAGGTCCAAACTGTAATGCTTTGCAAACATATTTGTAGAGCTCCAGTTCGCAGCCGCACAGATGTCTGCCAGTAGTACGCCCTTGAACAATGACCACGAGGTGGCTAGGCCCCGAGTGGAGTGGGCACGCACTCCAGAGGGCACCTGTTGACCTTTGCTACTGTACGCCCTTTTTATGGCCTTAGTCACCCAGTGTGAGATGCACTGTTTTGATAGGGCCCTGCCAGTAGCTAGTGTCGCAAAGCACACAAACAGTTGATTTGTTTTCCTCCATTCAGCTGTTCTCTGCATGTAAGCGCTTAAAACCCTCATGGGGCAGAGAGCCTTCAGCCTTTTCTGTTCCTGAGTGAGGACAGGAGCAGGAGGAAAAGAAGAGAGATGAAAGTCCAGACTTCTGGGGTTCAGAGTCAAGACCTTAGGGATGTACGCAGGATTAGGCCTTAGGGTGACCTTTGACCCGTGAGGGGCAAACCTGTACACGTTGGGTGCACGGACAGAGCATGGAGGTCACCTACACGTTTTGCCGAGCACAAGGCCAACAGCAGAGCGGTCTTATAAGATAATAGATCTATCTTAATGTCGCTCAGTGGTTCGAATGGGGATCACAGAGCGCCCCCAAGACCAGACTAAGATCCCATCCAGGGGTCAAGATCCTGCTGGGGGGGTCTCTTCCTTAGCACGCCCTTGATAAATCTTATTATGAGCAGGTGCGCGCCAGGCGTCCTGCTCCCCCAGCCCTCATGGCAAGCTGAAATAGCTGATAAGAACACCTTGATTGTTGAGAAAGAACGATCTTTCTCCAACAGGTCTTGAAGAAAGGTGAGGAGGTGGACCAAGTCACATGAATAAGAAATAATATTTCTTTCCATGCACCAAGCTTCAAAAATACGCCATTTCCGGGTGTAGAGAGACTGTGTTGACACAGCTCGGGCGTTTTGAATGGTATTTACCACGTTCTCGGGCAGGCCTAAGGCCACCAGTTTGTTCCTCTCAGCCACCAAGCTGAGATTTGCCACAGTTCTCAGCATAAGCGGCGAGGCTGTTCCTTCTGGTGACGTGGCGGGTCCCTGGAGAGGAGCAGATGGCGGAACCAGCTCCTCCTCGAGGACCCTGATTTCTGTGGCTCCTTGAGGGTCAACCAAGTTAGGGAGAGGGCCCTCCTGCAGATGTACCTCCATACCTCTCTGACAGAGAGTGTTAGGAGGCAGAAGTAAACTGCTGTCATTATTGGGCCAAAGCAGAACAGAATGCTTGTTTTTCCTCTTTTTGTGGGGAGTCATGGTTCGGAGTGGGTGCAGGTTCTGGGTACGAGCAGACCTCCTGACTCCAGCCCGCTTCATGGTTGGGTCTGGTACACCGGCCTCTGGCCTCATCAGTGCCCTGGGGCCTGATGAACCTCCAGGGGGCTGTGTTTCCCCTGATAGGGGGTGTCGTTTAAGGGTAGAACTGATTCAGTACAGCGAGCGTGGTCACACGCTGCAGGATCATTGCTTGAACAAGGCATGTCGCCCACTGAGGATAAGGGGACAGTTTCAGCAGGTGGATGTGAAGCTGTCCAAAATAGTTCTCTATGTTGAGCAGTTTTTTGTTTGGCTGGTGACAGAAAGTCCAGTCCCCTTCTGTTAAAGGGAAGAGGGATCTGATTTAGCCCTGGTGCCGTTTCTGCTCTGCATTGAGTGTTTACACATACTACAGTGTCATCACCACTTCCTTTGTGAACGTGTGACACTGGTTCTGGCCTGTGGGCTTCTGTTGTGACCCCCCCGTCACTTACTGGAATCCATTGAATAGGAACTGGTAGCCAGGAAGGTGGGCTGCCAGGCTCTGTCGGTGCGCCCCCCCCTGGAGCGCGGATGTGTCACAGGTTTGTTAGATTTGTGTATTGCCGGCCCCGTGGTTTACAACGTGTCGGGCACTGTAGCATATGACCCCCCTCACCTGTCTCTGTGAGGACTAGCGGGCCTGTTTGCATGCACCTCTAGCACTGTCTTTTGCAGACAGACCCGAGGCACCCAGCTGGGGCTTATTGATTAGGCTAACACCCCGTGAGCCATGAGGGAGGGGGGAATGATGATCCCTGCCCTTTAAGTTGGCTGGAAGAGCAGAGGGAACCATGCTGCTGATGTTACTGTGTTTTGTTATTTTGTTTGTTGTTGTTGTTGTTTTTTGAGTCAAGAAAACAGAGAGGGGCTGTTTTTTTAGCTTTATTCGTGCTTGAGTGTAACGAAATATTTGACTTTATGTCACTCACAGCAGGAAAAACATAATTTGTACGTAAAACAAAGTCACCAGCTTTTTGTACCATGTTACAAACAAAGTCTGGACGTGAAAAGGTAATTTCCCGTACCACATGGGCGGGTGATCCTGTAAAGTCAAGAAAAGGGCCTGGTTCATCAGGCCCGTTTCTGTCTGGTATCCCGGTTCGCTGAGGAGGCCCTGTGTCGGACCGCCTGGCAGGAAACAAATCTGTTCTTACTCCAGGCGTGTTCGGCTCGAGGTGGGTCCGGTGGTGGTCTCCGCCGGTGCGCGGCCTCGTATGCCGGCTGCTTTTGCGGTGGGACACGTGAGGTTGAATGGTGTCAAGGCTACGGGACTCTGCTCCCAGCTGACTCCCTAGAGGGGGGCGAAAGCTCTTCTGGGGATGCCTACCCGGAGAGCCTCCGCCTGTTTGTGCCTCTGATCCAGTCTGGTCTGAATTCGATCCAGAGCTTTTCCGAACAATCCCGTCGGCTCTATGGAGTGGTGCAAAAAAGGAATTTTCTGTCCCTCTGGGAGGTCAGTTAGGGTCATCCACAGATGGCGTTGTGCGATGACCACCTCAGCCATGCCTCCGCCTTGTGCAATAGCTGCTGTCCCCATCATGCGGAGCACAAAGTCTGTTGCCCTGCGTGCTTCTTCCAACACGTCTGCGGCAGCCTGTCTGTCCATCGTTACCTGGAGCTCCTGCAGCTTTTCAGCAAGGTACGCCTGCATCATGGCGGAAGCATTCATTGCGCGTGCAGCGAGGCCCTGAGCCCTGTAGCATTTCTCGAGCAGAGAAGCCGAAGCTCGACAGGCTTTGCTGGGCAAAGTTAGTTTCGTCCCGGATGATCTGGGAGCCAGGTGAGATGCCAGCGCATCCTCCATTTGTGGCACGTTGGCTATACCCGTTGCATCCATCCCATCCACGTCGAGGAACTGCGAGAGCGGTAGAAATATGGGAGCTCTGGGCTGAGTCTAGGTGCGAGTCAGCTCTGTGAGGAAATCCGGAAAGATGGGCATTCTTTGCCTCGTTGCGGAGTGCTACTTTGAGTAAAAGTAATTTCCTGCCAACCTCGTGACTTGTTGATAATGACCCTTCCGGCACTCGGCAAGGCAGGTCGCATATCTTTCTGCTCTTCCCTCCCTAAGTTTTTCCTACTCCCTGCTTGCTTTTCGTCTCGTCTGCGACCCTTCAGCGCTCACTCGAACCAATATGGAATTAATCAATTGGGCTGTTTCTTCAATGGATAAGATTTTTTCCACGAAGCGGACCGTGTCAGGAGAAGCTGTCTGTCCCTCCGACACACACGCGGCTGGATACGTGCTGGACTCGTGGGGTCAGTGGCAGCCCATGTGTCTGTCCGTTCTGAGTGTCGAAGACGTGGAGGATTTGTGGATTATTGGATTATTGGTAGCAACTGCTCTGTTTTTTGGCGTAACCGGAGTTGTTTGTTATCGGAAGCTGAGGGAGGCTTCGGCGGCTATCAGAGCGCTGTCGGGACTGCCTGATCAGCAAAATTCTCTGAACCGGGTCGTGGGCTCCTCATCCCAGCTGCTGTATGAGCTCAATCGCACGATTGGTGCAGTGGTGGACCACCGTGCACCTGCTGTCCGTTTTGGGACTTGTTTGCAGCCACCCAGGATCGATCAAGGGACAGGTGGAAGCTCATGAAAGCGGGGCAGAGCAGAACCACATATTTGGATTTCTTTCGGCCATGAAACAGCACCCACAGACTTGGAGGCGGCAGTGGAAAAGAACACTGTGGTCTATTTGGATAACAAACGAAACATTATCTGGCTTCTGCACATGTCCTTGACAAGCGGGCTGTGGGAATCCATTCTCCTAGAGCACATGTGTCAAACTCTTGGCCCGCGGGCCAGATGTGGCCCGCCATGTCATTTTATCTGGCCCGCGAGAGCTTAATTAAAAAGTTTTGAGTGTCTAAAAATTAATACGAGCGAGTTTTGACCAAAAACTACATTTCCCACAATGCCTTTCGACTACGGCAGCCCCACTATGCCTTTCGACAATGGTTTTCCCACAATGCCTTTCGACTACGGTAGCCGAGGCAGTGTTTCTACCTTCATGCCAACGAGTGGAATTGAGATATAAATAATGATCCCAACATGTCCAGAAAGAGAAAAGTTGATACAGACGGAAGTTTCAAGAAAGATGGGAAGGCGAATACTTGTTTGTGCTTCCAGGAGAAAGACCGGTATGTCTTTTGTGTTACGAGGCGGTGTCGGTTTTGAAACCAAACACGGAGCTAAGTACGCTAAAGCTAGCCTTCAAGAAAAGCAACACATTCTGCCAAGAATTAAAAGGCAAACTGCGGTCGCAGCAGAGTTTGTTCATGAAACCCACAGCCAAAAACGAGGCTGCAGTGAAAGCTAGCTTCAAAGTGGCTGTGTGACTTTGCTGTGTTGTGCGACATAACCGACCATCTCGCCCAGCTGAATCAGAAGCTGCAGGGACGCAAACAAGTCATCACGCAGATGTCCGACGCGATCACGGCTTTCCTGCGAAAATTGGACTTATGGATGTGGCAAGTGAAACAGGACAATCTTGTCCACTTTCCTGTTTGTCAGGTTAGCATTTTCTTAAAATTTAATTCAAATATATCCTGATGCATTCTCAATAATCCAGGTAGAAAAATCTAAAAAAGCTAAGTGTGGTCCTCTGGACATTCAAAAAAACAAAACAAAAAACAGGTGATTATTTCAGCCACCTAAAATAATATGTTCCCCTTCCTTGGATGGTTTCTTTTCACAAAGATGGCCTCTTTTACTCGTCTCTCAAACCATTGTTCCTCTCTATCAAGGATGTGAACATCTTCATCCCTGAAAGATGAAGTTTTGTTTTGTTTTTTAAATGTCCAGAGGACCAGACTTAGCTTTTTTAGATTAATTAAAATATAATAAAATGTAATTCAACAAAGAAGAAGAACATTTCAACTGTGTGCAATTTAATGATTGTGCTTGCATTTTGTTTTGTGTTTATCATTTTCAGAACATGATCAATCATAAAGAGAGAATCCACTTGGTGTGTTCAAGGACAGGCAGCATCTCCTCATCAAAGACTAACCAAACAACTTGAGTACGGTAATATAGTTGTGAACTGAGTCAACCTTTATTTTGGTATGTGTATGCACACAAATTGTTGTCATTCACAGTTGGATGCAAGGCTGTGTGTAGCCTTTTTGGGTGAGATGCTACATGTGTCATACATGTTCTTTGCAGCTCAGTTTTATGTTTTTTTTTATTAACTTGGACAATTTCATCCTTCATTAATGGAGTTATGTGGGTTTTCATAAGCTGACAAATTTTAAAAGGATTTATGTTAGAGCAACAAGCAAACAGATGTTTTCTATGCAACTGTAATTGTCAGTTGAATAAGTTATAATAAATGAGTTATTCAACATTAAGGAGTACGGTAGTTACATTTATTTTACATTACATTAGATTACATTTAGTTACATTTATAAGTTACATCTGGCCCTTCAAGGTCAGCCATTATGCCGATGTGGCCCTCGGTGAAAATGAGTTTGACACCCCTGAGGTACACATGATGGTTATTAAAAACTTATTCCCAGCTTTTGTTCTAGGTAGAGGTCCAACACAATCAACTATGACACGTTCAAAAGGTTCGGCTACAGCAGGGATTGGAAAAAAAGAGGGGCAGGAGGTATTACTTGGTTTGGTTTTCCTGCTATTTGGCAAACGTGACAACAGTGACAATGCTGAATTACATCTTTCTTCAGTCCAGGCCAAAAGAAATGACGCAGTATGCGGTCATATGTTTTTCTGATCCCTAAATGACCAGCTAATGGATTGTCGTGGGCTAGACGCAATACTTCAGCACGATAGGGTGTGGGAAGTACTATTTGTATTACCTGATGCCATTCCTCATCAGGACGAACAGTTAACGGCGTCCATTTGTGCATTAACATGCCCTGCTTTAAAAAGTATCCTGTATTTATTAGCTTCGGATCATCAGGTAAATCATCAGCAAACAAGGTTTTTAGGGTTTCATCTTTCTTCTGTAAATCCACTAGCTGTTGTCTAGACAGCGACAATTTTATTTCATCCAGCTCTTCTACACATGTTTCCGTTTTTATGGGCACTGGTTTCTCTTCAGTACTCATCATAAAACTGTCACATAAGTCAATTTCAACATCGGTCTCTTCTTTTTGTTGACGTTTGTAGGCTGCCCGTGTCATAGCACATGATGTAAAAACATCAGGAAAGGTGCGTGCTAATGCATCTGGTTGAGTACACAACACTGGGACGGGTGTTACTTCAGGAGTAACAAGCACGTGTCCTCCAGCTAAATCATTCCCCATGATCATTGAGATTTCTGTAATGGGAAAACTCGGTCGAAGCCCAATTATGACTTCTCCAGAACATAACTCAGAATGGACCACAACTCTAGCTAAAGGCACGTTAAAATCTTGCATACTAAAACCACGTATAGGTTGCTATGTTTTAATAATCTCAAGTTCATCAGAAGGTAGTACATCTTCTAATATGAAGGATTGAGAAGCAGCTGTATCACGCAGTATTTTGATCGGTACCTTATTACCAGAGTGAGAAACAGAAATGAACGCTTCCATTATAAAAGGCCGAAATCCATCGTTTTCAGGAGAACCTGTAGTGGGAGATAGCCGTTTACTCAGGGTTTCAACAAGTGCTACTGGTTTTGGATCTTGTTTTAGTTTAGGGCAATGAGTACTAATGTGACCTTCTTGTCTGCAATAAAAACAAACTACATTACCCTTTGTAGATGCTCCACGTCCAAACGAAGCTCTGCTTTCCCTATGCCCAGCAAACGCACCACTCTCCCTGTGAGCGGCAGCAGATCCTCTCGACTTTCCGTTACCTCTGGGTCTGAAAAACCAAGGAGACTCAAAACCATCCGCTTTAGCTTTATCAGGAGTAGGTGTTTTGTCAAATCTAGGACGTTCACTCATCTACTAAAACTGCAGCTTTAGAAGCCTCCAACACTCTGTGTTCATTTAAATAAGTAGCTACCCGATCTGGTAAACATTTCTTAAAATCTTCGATTAATATAAGGTGTTTAAACTGTTCAAAACTAGTCACTGAACTAGCCGTACACCATCGATTAAGAAGGATTTCATTATCTCTCATATAGTCAGCGTAAGTCTGACTCTCAAGTTTTCTTAGCTTTCGGAACTTTTGTCTGTACGCTTCCGGAACTAACTCATAAGCCCATAGGATAGCTTCTTTTACTTTTGTGTAATCACTACTGTCATCTATTGAAAGAGATGCATAAGCATCTTGAGCTTTTTCATTTATTTTGCACTGTAATAATAAGGGCCATGCATAATCAGGCCACTTGAAAGTGTGCGCATTTTTATCAAATAGGACAAAAAATGTGTCTACGTCACTCTCATTAAATGATGGTACAAATTATAGATTGTTACTCACGTCAAAACTAGGCACAACGGGTGAAAACGGAGCTTGTCCGTGTTCCAGCTCCTTCAGGCGAATTTTAGCTTCTAACTCCATTTCCTTCTCTCTTAAAGCTGTCTGTTGCGCCAGTTCAGCAGCTCTCATTGTGGCTTCTGCAGCTTCTTTCTTAGCTTCCCTCTCAAGCTCTGCTGCTCTCACGGTGGCTTCTGCAGCTTCTTTCTTAGCTTCCCTCTCAAGCTCCGTTGCTCTCATGACCGCCTCAGCATCAGCTATATTTTTTATTCTAATGGTTTCATTTTCCATTTGACGTAGTTCCAACTCAAATTCAAGTTCTTTTAAACGAACCTCTTTATCCACAGCATAAGAGGATGGAGTCCTCACTGGGCTTTCTGCAATCATTTCAGAGTCAGAGTCAGAGAGTCAGAGAGAATTTATTGTCATTTGCACCGCATGTAGTACATGTGTTGAAAACGAGATTATGTACACAGGGTCCCAGTTACATCCAACAACAAATGCAAGAGAAAAACAATAATAACATCTAGGATTAACTAAGAGAGACATCAGCTAGTAATACACTAAGCCCTAATGTAGTAGAAAAACATCATTATAAACAGCAGCACGAACATGAGTCATTATGAGCAGATGGTCACAGATGAACGCAGCAACAAGAAACAGATCAGTATCAACATGATGTGACATTTTGCAGTGTTTATTCTTATTATTTATTTATTCATGAGTCTGACAGCCTCAGGGTAGAAGCTGTTCCTCAGTCTAGTGGTTCTACATTTGATGCTCCTCAACCTCCGTCCCGAGGGGAGTGGTGCAAAGAGTGAGTGTGCTGGGTGAGTGAGGTCTTTCATGATGCAGGTGGCTCTTTTTCTGCATCTGGAGGTGTAAATGTCTGTGATGGTGGGGAGACTGACTCCCACAGACTTCTGTGCAGCCTTCACCACTCTCTGTAGAGCTTTCCTCTCTGCAACTGTGCAGCCTCCATGCCACACGTTGATGCTGGAGCACAGGACGCTCTCCACTGCACACCTGTAGAACGAGGTGAGGACTGAGCTTCTCAGACCAGCTCGTCTCAGCCGTCTGAGGAAGTAGAGTCTTTGATGTCCTTTCTTGATCAGGCTGGTGGTGTTATTGCTCCAGCTGAGGTTATCATTCAAGTGTACACCCAGGTACTTGTAGCTGGAGACCACCTCCACCGCAGATCCACCTATATACAGTGGGGTGTGGGTGTGTTTGTTCCTTCTGAAGTCCACAATCATCTCCTTCGTCTTCTTCACATTCATGTGAAGGTTGTTCTCTTTGCACCAGCTCTCCAGATGTTCCACCTCCTGTCTGTAGCTGGATTCATCATTATCTGTGATGCATCCCACCACAGCTGTATCATCTGCAAACTTAACAATATGACAGCCTGGATGTGTGGCTGTACAATCATATGTGAGCAGAGTGAACAGAAGAGGGCTCAGCACACATCCCTGAGGAGAGCCAGTGCTGAGGATTTCAGCAGTAAAAACTCCAAGGCGAGCTAATTCTGCAATCAGTTCACGTTCTATCGTCTCCCTTCTAGTGCGTTTATCTACAGGGATCTCGTAGTGTTCTGCTACACACAATAACTGCTCTTTTGTGCAGTTAGCTAGAGCCTCAACGGTAGGTTCTTCTACAAAACTGTCTAAACTGAACTCCATGATTATATACACAAGACAGTAGACCGTTCACTTCACTAAATACAACAGTATTAAAATATCCGGGCCACAAGTGAACGTAGCAAACAGATGCGCAGCTGTGAGCACTCAACAAATCAGCAGCTTGCTGAGCTGATTCAACTTAACTATTGTGGAAACTTGATGGGGTTTCCATCACAAGAGTAGATAGTCTTTAGGCTATCAGACACACCAGAGTACTACAAATGATTTTAGTCAGCCGGCCGCTGACAAAACGGACGTGCAGGACGTCTAACAAGCAAAGCACAGCAGATGCACCAAAAACACGCAACTCACTACTACGAGTTCTCTCCTACAAAAACACTAGCTCATATTAGTCATCCCGGACGAGCCCCCAATAAATATGTTACGACTCAAATCAGCCAAAACATATTCAATGGGACACTGGACACAGAAAAAGTTTTAACAAAATTTTATTTAACTAAAAATAAGTGCTTCCAAGCAGGCAGGGCCCTCCCTGGCTTCTCCCACCAGGCCCGGAGCGACTTCTTCTGGCTCAGCGTCCAAAGGAAAAGGAAATTAAGAAAAAGTACAAACAAATGTTGGACTGGTGAGTGTAGCCAAAAACAATAAAACGCCACCCAGGTTGACCCAATCCTATACAGGACCGTCGTGTATCCCCAGGCAATGATCTACCTTATCAAAAAAAACTAAACAAACAAAACACGAGAACTGGACTACCTACACCCACACAGTCAAAAGTACAACAAAACGAGAAAGAGCAAAAAAACACAACAGTCACCTCACTGTTGATCCCAGTTGTCCTCCTCCTGAACAGCTGTAAAGACACTATCCTTAGTGTCTTCAACAATAGACCTAATTAAGCCTCATAGGCACAAACACAGGTACACACCTTCAAAGTCAGAAGCCAAAGCTTCAGTCAGCACTTAAGATGTTTTTAGACCACACAGAACTCTACTAGAATGGTCATAGTCACTTCAGAGCTCCAAACAGCTCAGCTACTCCCCCTGGAGCAAACTTACCAACAAACAGAGAGGGTGGAGGTTTCTCTGAGTCAGCACAACACACACACAGCTTTACAGCTGTCAATCAACACTTGGTTAGTTACCTTCAGTGTATCTTCAGCCCGTTCATCGGAACTTCAGCTGACATCTGGTGTCTTTCCACACCAGCTCTACTAGAGTCACAAGCCAAATCTTGTGTCCAGCTTCTACTCTAGCTTCCAGCAAATCCACACACTTGATCAACAAGCAAAACCCTCTATCATTCCATCCATCCTTCCATCCATCCATCATCCTTCCATCCATCTGTCCATCCATTCCATCCATATACACATCAATCCATCCATCCATCCTTCCATCCATCCATCCATCCATCCATACGTCCTTCCATCCATCTACCATTTATCATCCATCCATCTATCCATCCATCCTTCCATCCATCTTCCCATCCATCCTTCCATCCATCTATCCATCAATCCATCCATCATCTATCCATCAATCCATCATCCATCCTTCAATCCAACTATGCATCCATCCATCCTTCCATCCATCCATCCTTCCATCATCCATCCATCCATCCATCCATCCACCCTTCCATCCATCCATCCTTCCATCTACCTATCCATACATCCATCCATCCTTCCATCCATCCATCCATCCTTCCATCCTTCCATCCTTCCATACATCCATTCTTCCATCCATCTGTCATCATCCATCCTCCATCCATCCATCCATCCTTCCATCCTTCCATCCATCTATCTATCCATCCATCCTTCCATCCATCCATCCTTCCATCCATTTATCCATCAATGCATCATACATCCTTCCATCCATCTATCCATCCATCCATAATTCCCTCCATCCATCCTTCCATCCATCCATCCATCCATCATTCCATCCATCTACCCATCAATCCATCCATCCATTCATCCTTCCATAATCCATCCATCCATTCATCCATCCATATATCCAGCCATCCATCCTTCCACCCATCCATCCATCATTCCATCCATCTACCTATCAATCAATCCATCCATCCATCCATACTTCATCCTTCCATCCATCCATACTTCCATTCATCCATCTATCCATCTATCATTCCATCCATCCTTCCATCCATCCATCATCCTTCCATCATCCGTCCATCCATTCCATCCATATACCCATCAATCCATCCATCCATCCATCCTTCCATCCATCCATCCATATGACCTTCCATCCATCTATCCATTTATCATCCATCCATCCTTCAATCCATCTATCCATCCTTCCATCCATCCATCCATCTATCCATCCATCCATCCATCCTTCCATCCATCATCCTTCGTCCCATCCGCCCATTCATCCATCCATCCATCCATCCATCCATACTTCATCCTTCCATCCATCCATCCATCCATACTTCCATCCATCCATCCAGCTATCATTCCATTCATCTTTCCATCCATCCATCATCCTTCCATCCATCTGTCCATCCTTTCCATCCATATACCCATCAATCCATCCATCCATCCATCCATATGTCCTTCCATCCATCTACCATTTATCATCCATCCATCCTTCCATCATCTATCCATTAATACATCCTTCCATCCATCCTTCCATCCATCCTCCCATCCATCCATCCTTCCATCCATCTATCCATCAATCCATCCATCCATCTGTCCATCAATCCACCCATCCATCCTTCCATCCATCTATGCATCCATCCTTCCATCCATCCATCCATTCCATCCATCTACCCATCAATCCATCTATCCATCATCCTTCCATCCTTCCATCATCCATACATCCATCTATCCATCCATCCATCCATCCTTCCATCTACCCATCCATCCTTCCATCCATCCATCCTTCCATCCATCCATCCATCCATCCATGCATCTATCCATCTTCCATCCAACCATCCATCCATCCTTCCATCCATCCTTCCATCCATCTATCCATCTATCCATCCATCCATCCATCCTTCCATCCTTCCATCCATCCATCCTTCCATCCATCTATCCATCAATCCATAATCCATCCTTCCATCCATCTATCTATCCATCCATCATTCCATCCATCCATCCATCTTTCATCCATCATCCATCATTCCATCCATCTACCCATCAATCCATCCATCCATCCTTCCATCATCCATCCATCCAACCATTCATCCATACATACATACATACATACATACATACATCCTTCCACCCATCCATCCTTCCATCCATCTATCCATCAATCCAGCCATCCATCTATCCATCCATCTATCCATCAATCCATCCATCCATCCTTCCATCCATCTATGCATCCATCCATCCTCCCATCCATCCTTCCATCCATCCATCCATCCATTCCATCCATATACCCATCAATCCATCCATCCATCCTTCCATCATCCATCCATCCATCCTTCCATCCTTCCATCCATCCATCCTTCCATCTACCTATCCATACATCCATCAATCCTTCCATCCATCATCCATCCATCCTTCCATCCTTCCATCCTTCTATCCTTCCATCCATCCATCCTTCCATCCATCTATCCATCATCCATCCTCCTTCCATCTATCCATCCTTCCATCCATCTATCATCCATCCATCCATCATTCCATCATTCCATCCTTCCATCCATCTATACATCCATCAATCCATCATCCATCCTTCTATCCATCTATCCATCCATCCATCATTCCATCCATCCATCCATCCTGCCATCCATCCATCCATCATTCCATCCATCTACCATCAATCCATCCATCCATCCTTCCATCATCCATCCATCCATCCTTCCATCTATCCATCCTTCCATCCATCAATCCATCCATCATTCCATCCATCTACCCATCAATCCATCCATCCATCCTTCCATCATCCATCCATCCATCCATCCATCAATCCATTCATCCATCCATCCATCCATACTTCATCCTTCCATACTTCCATCCATCCATCCATCTATCATTCCATCCATCTACCCATCAATCCATCCATCCATCCTTCCATCATCCATCCATCCATCCATCAATCCATTCATCCATCCATCCATACTTAATCCTTCCATCCATCCATCCATCATCCTTCCATCCATCCGTCCATCCATTCCATCCATATACCCATCAATCCATCCATATGTCCTTCCATCCATCTATCCATTTATCATCCATCCGTCTTTCCATCCATCCATCCTTCCATCCATCTATCCATCATCCATCCTCCTTCCATCTATCCTTCCTTCCATCCATCTATCCATCCATCCATCCTTCCATCATTCCATCCTTCCATCCATCTATACATCCATCAATCCATCATCCATCCTTCTATCCATCTATCCATCCATCCATCATTCCATCCATCCATCCATCCATCCTGCCATCCATCCATCCATCATTCCATCCATCTACCATCAATCCATCTATCCTTCCATCATCCATACATCCATTCATCCTTCCATCTATCCATCCATCCATCATTCCATCCATCTACCCATCAATCCATCCATCCATCCTTCCATCATCCATCCATCCATCAATCCATTCATTCATTCATCCATACTTCATCCTTCCATCCATCCATCCTTCCATCCATCCATCCATCCATCCATCCATCTATCATTCCATCCATCCTTACTTCCATCCATCCATCATCCTTCCATCCATCTGTCCATCCATTCCATCCATATACCCATCAATCCATCCATATGTCCTTCCATCCATCTATCCATTTATCATCCATCCATCCTTCCATCCATCTATCCATCCTTCCATCCATCCATCATCTATCCATCCTTCCATCCTTCCATCCTTCCATCCTTCCATCCATCCATCCTTCCATCCATCCATCCATCCATTTAGCTATCCTTCCATCCATCATCCTTCCATCCATCCGTCTATTCATCCATCCATCCATCTATACTTCATCCTTCCATCCATCCATACTTCCATCCATCCATCTATCATTCCATCCATCCTTCCATCCATCCATCATCCTTCCATCCATCCGTCCATCCATTCCATCCATATACCCATCAATCCATCCATCCATCCTTCCATCCATCCATCCATCCATATGTCCTTCCATCCATCTACTATTTATCATCCATCCATCCTTCCATCCATCTATCATCCATCCATCCATCCTTCCATCCATCCTCCCATCCATCCATCCTTCCATCCATCTATCCATCAATCCATCCATCCATCCATCCATCTATCTATCAATCCATCCATCCATCCTTCCATCCATCTATGCATCCATCCATCATCCTTCCATCCATCCAGCCATCCTTCCATCCATCTATCCATTCTATCCTTCTACCCATCAATCCATCCATCTATCATCCATCCATCCATCCATATATCTATCCATCCATCCATCCTTCCATCCATCCATCCATCCATCCTTCCATCTATCCATCCTTCCATCCATCTATCCATCATCCATCCTCCATCCAGCCATCCTTCCATCCTTCCATCCATCCATCCATCCATCCATATGTCCTTCCATCCATCTACTATTTATCATCCATCCATCCTTTCATCCATCCTTCCATCCATTTATCCATCAATCAATCATCCATCCTTCCATCCATCTATCCATCATTCCATCCATCCATCCTTCCATCCATCCATCATTCCATCCATCTACCCATCAATCCATCCATCCATCTGTCCATCATCCATCCATCCTTCCTTCCATCCATCCTTCCATCCTTCCATCCTTCCATCCATCATCCTTCCATCCATCCATCCATCCATCCATACTTCATCCATCCATCCATCATCCTTCCATCCATCTGTCCTTCCATCCATCCATACTTCATCCATCCATCCATCCTTCCATCTATCTATCCATCCATCCATCCATCCATCAATCCTTCCATCCATCTATCCATCCATCCTTTCATACATCCATCATCCATCCTTCCTTCCATCCATCCATCCATTCATCATCCATCCTTCCATTCATCCATTCATCCATCCATCATTCCATCCATCCATCCATCCATCCATCCTTCTTTCCATCCAATACATCCATCCATCCATCCAACCATCATCTCTCCTTCCTTCCATCCATCCATCCATCCTTCCATCCATCCATCCATACTTCCATCCATCCATCCATTCATCCATTTTTTTATTAAAGTGAATTGGAATGTCTTTTGACATTTTAATTGCTGTTGTTATTTTGAAAAATTTGCGCCGTTGTTTTGAAACGTGACATATAATGTGAATATCACATCAAACATTTCTATCTTTGTATTTTTAGTTTATTTTTTACAGTTAGCTTTTTTAAATTTATTTTGTCTGAAATGTAGCTGGAGTTCAGACACCTGCTGATGTTGTGTGCTCTGTAGAGCTGTCTATGGAGAAGCTGTGCGTAACGTGCACTGTCCACAGGGCATTTATTCATTTTGTTGAATGAATGATCGTTTCTGTTTCGGGGGTCTGACAGGAGGGGGGAGGCGCTGTGTTTTTCAGTGCACAGCCCTGATGAGTAGGGACAATTTGTAGAGGACTCTGCACAGAACCTCCATGCGTAAATGTGATCATCTGTCCCTCCGTCCTCACTCCCCCCACATGGACTCCTGCTCCTTAAGGAGTGTGTAGCTGGTTCATCATGCATGCTGCGGCTGGAACATCCACTCCACAGACTGGGTTCGCTGGGCTACGGGCAACATCTCCTCTCGTTGTATTTTTAATAAATAATCATAATTAAAATGCACGATGACTTTGGACTTTTAGGGGCAGAGTTGATGGATCCTAACAAAAAGTTGCCGGAACAGAACGGGTCAAAATGAGACGGTTCCCGGGTCTTGTTCCGGCAGGATCTGGCTCAAATTAACCACTGGGGTTATGTATGTATGCTTCTACACTAGATGTTCAACACTTGCTCTTCTCATGGGCAGACGTCTCCTCTTTGATTTACATTGTCTTGTCTGTGAAATTGTTTGAGAGCCTCTCTTCTACAAAATCTTCTGTATCATAACTATGGACTTCAATTTGGTCAGTCCATCCACACAACTGATAACTTTTTCATTCAACCTTTATTTAAACAGATAAATCACATTGAGCCTCAAAGACTCATTTACAAGTGAGATCTGTTGGACAGACAATAAAAGTGGTGAAAAATGACACATTGGGTTTGGAGACAAAAAGAAAATTCCCAACACATTTTTGACCTCTGTTTGGAGGTCAAAAATGTGGTAATGAAATAAATATTGCACACAAGCACATAATGACGCCGACATTATGCAGAGAGGGGGCGGGGGGATGTGGAGTACTGTACTCAAAGGGCGGTGAGCAGCCAGCTCATAGAGGCACTGTAGAGTTGAGATAAAAACACTCAGTTCATATACAGTAACGTATTTTCCGGCCTATACATCACAGTTTTTTTAAACTAATTTTCATGTCCTGCGACTTATACGGAGAAGCAACATATTTAAGGATTTTCCCATATTTTTAGACCAATTTTTGGCTGAGATATAATAACATAAAAAATGATAGAAAGCCACGACCTATAGTCCGGAAAATACAGTACCCAAGTCAAGAAGTATTTTGATTCTTTTAACATCTTATTTTCCCATCAGTTTGGGTTTAGGAAACAACACAGCACAATGACTACTTTGTTGAAGGTTTTTAATGATGTTGTTAAAGCACTGGATGCTATTCGGACTTCTGCATTTTATTTAGACCTGTCTAAAGCTTTTGATACTATATAGACCATGACATCTTATGCCATAAGCTCTCAGACCATACTTTTGGTTGGTTTTCTAATTACCTCTCAGATCGAAGGCAATGTGTTCAACATAATGGTACTTCTTCCAGCTATTTAACTGCCAACAATGATGTAACACAAGGCTCAGTACTAGGACCCACCCTCTTCACAATCTACATAAGTAATGTAAGTCATATCACTCTTGATGTATCCTTACATTTCTATGCCGACGACACAGTTGTTTACTGTCAAGCTAAAACAGTTGCTAAGGTTTAACAGTTTTTACAGTCTGCATTCGACATCAACCCGTCAGATTTGTTCCGTCTCAAACTGGTGCTAAATGCTGATAAGGGATATTGTTTTCAAACAGGAAGTTGGTTACGGCAGTCCTTCCGTCTATCTTATCAATGAATGGTGTTCCTATTGGGTTTGTTGATTCTTACAAATCCTTTGAATCTTGGCGGATACACATCTCTCTTTCTAGCCTCATATTAAAAACTTGGTAAAGAAATTTAAACTAAAATTGGGTTTCTTAACTAGACCTTGTCTAACTCTAAACACAAACCTTATAACTGCTACTTTCCTTCATTTCATTGACTATGGTGACATTATTACATGCATGCTTCTGCAGGCACCTTACAGATGGTGGATGCTGTGTACCATGGTGCGCTAAAATTCATAAATGGCTGGAACTACCATACTCATCATTGCACTCTGTATTCATTCTTCATCTGGTCATCATTATCTTCATGCAGACTCTCACATGGGTAGATTTTCACCTTTAAATCACTCATTGGTCAAATCTCTTCTCATCTTGAGCATGTCATTGTACTGTTAACCTTGTGTTAACCTTGCATATGACAAATAAACACAACTTAAAAATGGTTGTCGCAGGCAACTGATAAGAAACAGAAACATTTATAACACAGACAGTTTTATTGATATTGAGCTAAAGTCTGGTGTGGTAGAATCTGAGTATCATCTTTAACACATACTAAACATGGCATCTTGTGATGTTTTACGAGACTGCAGGTTATTTTAATGGTTTGATCAGTCCAAACATCTACAAATCCATCAGGACATTTGGTTAAAATTCTGGTGTCAGAAACAATGCACTCCTTCAAGCGATGTTAGGACTTAATTTTGCACAAATGTAATTGGGTTATTTCTTTATATGCAGATGCTGATATTGCTCAGAACACAAGGATGCAGATGTTTGAGGTCCATCTGAATGGAACTTTAAGCATCAGGTCCTCCCAACCAGTGGACGCAGGCCAGTATCTGTGCACAGTGCAGAACGAGAATGGCACAGACGAGATGGTGGTTAACCTGGTCGTCCTGTCTGAACCTCCGCAAATCCTCAGACCTCGACACCAAGATGTCACAGTGCATCTGGGTGGCAAAGTCCAAATGGACTGCATCATGGAAGGGCACCCCGTACCTCGGGTTACATGGATTCTCCCAAATCACATCCGGATGATGGCACCATCGGTTGGTGGACCATCTCAGCAGCACATATCTGTTGATAACAACGGAACTCTTTGGATCAGCCAGACTGGTTTAACCAACAGAGGGATTTACAAATGTGTTGGCAGCAATGCAGCTGGATCTGACACAGTCTCTGTATATCTTTCTGTTGTAGCACCGGCACCTAAGATCCAACAGACCCAACACGAGAACATGACTCTTCCAGAGGGTGGCGCCGCCTACTTGAATTGCACTGCCACCGGTACCCCCCAGTCAGTCATTAGCTGGCTCACACCTGATGGCATACAGCTCTCTGCTTCCCAATCATTCAGTGGACAGAAACTCTATGTCTTTCCAAATGGAACCCTCCACATCTGGAGACTGGACCCCAGAAATTCTGGGAGCTACAAGTGCTCAGTCAAGAGCCCAACAGCATCTGCCACCAGAACTGTGACATTATACATCAGGAAAGGCCAGGTCTCTGCCAAGGCCACCATTTCATCATCATCTCCTCAAAGAACCAACGTGATCTATGGAAGTATGCTGCTTCTGAACTGTGTAGCAACAGGAGAGCCCAAACCCTGGATCCTCTGGAGAACACCCTCTAAAAAGTTGGTGGATGCCCAGTACAGGTGGGAAACTGCTGTAATCAATTTAAAAATGTAAAATTCATTGCGAAAACCCAGCAACAACGCTGAGTGCTGTTTGACTTCAAACTGAAACCCAGTTATAAAACTAAATGAAGCAGAATGCTAGCGAAATGTTGTAAAACAGTAGCTAAAGGCTTAAATAAAAAATGCTAGCTGAATCTGGCAAAGCCCTTGCTAAAAGCTAAAAACAGCACAAAAATGTTGTTGAGTTGAAAGCTAAAGTAGCAAAAAGGTAGTTAAAAGCTAAATTTAGTAAAATACAGCTGAATCAGCCAGTTCACAAAAAGCTGACAGCTAAACACTGGCTAGAAACCAGTAGATTCAGTTCAGTTCGATTCAGTTTATTTATAGCACCACATCACAACAAAGTTGTCTCAGGGCACTTCACAGGAACATTCACATACATGTACATAGAAAAGACTATTAGTAAAGTTATCTATCTAAGGAAACCAGCAGACAAGTTGAATCTTCACTTTGTCACAGTTTCCCATCCAGAGCAAGCACAGTGGCAACAGTGGAAAGGAAAAACTCCCTTTTTAAAGGAAGAAACCTCCAGCAGAACCAGTATAAGGACAAGCGGCTATCTGCTTTGACCGGCTGGGTTTGACAGAAAGGAGAGACAAACGAACACAGAATGGCAGGTCCAGATATAGGTCCAGGTGTACGTGAAAGACAAAAACACTGATATAAGACTGATCACCCTCCTGACACTGAACAGCATACACAATATTGCTCTGTTTGTGCCGGGGGACTGGATCTTTGGGATGAACCAGTCTTTAATGTATTTTGGGGTTTAAAAGCCACTGGGACGTTGTGTTTAGAAAATAAACGTCTCAATGTCTCTGAAACTCCTGCAACATCTGGAATGACCACTGGTCTGGGTCTGGGTTCCTTCTTTTCACCTGATGGCTGGCTGGAGTCCTGTTTGGGTTTCTTCTCTGCTTTCAGGAAGGCCCAGTTAGGATATCCACATTTCTCTAGAGCCTGTTTTGTGTGTGATTTCTCCTTCTGTCTGGCTCCTGAGTTAGTGGGGACGCTGTCTGCTCTGTGGTACAGAGTCCTGATGACTCCTAACTTGTGCTCCAGAGGGTGATGGGAGTCAAACTGTAAATACTGGTCTGTGTGGGTGGGTTTGCGGTACACCTCAGTTTGCAAATTTCCTCTATCAGAAACTGAGACCTCACAGTCCAAGAAAGCCAACCTGCCATTTTTTACATCTTCTCGTGTGAACTTGATATATTTATCCACAGAGTTGATGTGATCAGTGAAATGTTGGACTTCCTGAGATTTAATTTTAACCCAGGTGTCGTCAACATACCTGAACCAATGACTTGGTGGTCTCCCTGAAAAGGATGTCAAAGCTCTCTTTTCTACCTCCTCCATGTACAGGTTGGCAACAATAGGAGAAACTGGAGACCCCATAGCACACCCATGTTTCTGCCTATAATATTGCTCCCCATATGTGAAGTAGGTTGACTGCAGGCACAGTTTCAAGAGTTGACACAGTTGCTCTGTGGAAAGTGTGGTCCTGTTGCTCAGAGTGGTGTCTGATTTTAACCTTAAACAGACCACCTCTACTGCCTCATCAACAGGAATGCACGTAAAGAGTGATGTGACATCAAAAGAGACCATTGTTTCATCAGTCTCCATGATGACATCCCTCACCTTATCCACAAAGTCCATGGTGTTCTGTATGTGGTGTTCTGAGCTGCCAACTAAAGGGATGAGTACAGATGCCAGATATTTGGAAACATTGTAAGTGACCGAGTTAATCATGCTAACAATTGGTCTTAAAGGTACACCTTGTTTGTGGATTTTGGGTAAACCATACAGACTTGGCGTGGCCTCCCCTGGGTACAGTCTGTGGTACAGAATATTGTCAATAGCCTTGTCCTGCTTCAAAATTTTCAGGCAATCTATCAACTTCTTCTTGTAACCACTTCCTGGATCTCTTTTCAGCGGTTCATAAGTGGTTAAGTCACTAAGGAGTGACATAACTTTCTCATAATAGTCTTTCTGGTTCAAAATCACCGTGCACCTTCCTTTGTCTGCTGGGAGAATGATGACAGACATGTTCCTGTTTTTGATTTTCTGCATCTGCCTTATAATCTGTCTGTTTTGCTACTTTGACATCTTTGTTTTAACTTGTTAAAAAAATCTGTATTTCTCTCTTATGTTTGTCTATTGTTGATTGTCCAAGGAAAATCTACTGCTGCTGTTGTCATCATTCTTTGTTTGTAGTCATGTCTCTCTTGTAAATGAGTCCTCCAGGCTCAATGGGATTAACCTGCCTAAATAAAGGTTGAAAGAAAGTAAAAACACTATACTCGGTCTTCACTTTTCGATGGTGGGTAAAACCAAATGCACAAGCTGATGTTCTGCCTCATTCTGTCATTGATGTGTAAATCCTAATATAAGCTCTTTGACACAATGAACTGAAGATGGATGCTGTTTCTGTTCTTGTGCAGTTTTGACCCCAGGATCAAGGTGCTCCTAAACGGCAGTATATCCATCCATTCTGTGACTGGGAAGGATGGTGGAGATTACCTCTGCATTGCCCGAAACAACATGGGGGAGGATTATGTTCAGCTACGTGTCGGAGTGTTGACCAGACCTGCCCAGATTGACAGGAAGCAACAACAATCCAATCAAGAGGTTGTCCATGGTGAAGACCTGAAGGTGGACTGTGTGGCTTCTGGTCTTCCCAACCCTGAGATTAGTTGGGTCCTGCCAGATGGAACCATGGTGAACCCAGTCAAACACGGACAAGGAAATGGGTCATGGCGCAGCCGCAGGTATGGATATTTACAAATGATGAGCCCAACTGAGTTACATACTCATTATCTTCTCTGGTCAAATCTGTTAGCTGTTGAAGGCTTTACCTGGATCTTCTCCATCATGAAGTTTTAGTTTACAGGGAATTTATAGAATAAATATCTGAGAATTATCAGGCCATGAAGATAAACTTTTTATTTTTAAAAGACCTGCTGTGATTATGGTTATATCTCTTCAAAAGCCTAAACAGAATGTAGGTGGTGTCTTTTGAGTACCATATTTTTCGGCCTATAAGTCACTTTTTTCTTCATATTTTGCATGCCCTGTGACTTATATGCCAAAGCGATGTATTTATGGATTATTTATTGGATATTAATTAAACAATCGGCTTGCTATAGAAGCCACCTTTGTACAGCTCGTCTGGTGCAACCATCAACTCAGCTTCATTTCGCTGTGCTGCCCCTGCGAAATGCAGCTAATTTGACCATTGAAGTGGATTTACTAAGTAAAAGTTCAACTGAGACACACATTTTCTATAATGTCGAGCAAACAAATAATTGTTTTACGTGCTTACCTTGTTAAATTTTGAAGAAATGCACACACTTACTTCCACGTATCCGCTTTTGAAATACAGCTGATTTGAGTGTCAAAATGCATTTATTAAGGAAATGTTAGACTGAGACACAAATTTACTATAACTTTGAGTGAACGAATAATTGTTTTTAGGTGGTTATATTGTTAAATGTTGAAGGAATGCACAATGAGTCGTTCCTCTGCGTGTTCCCGCAGCCACAAATTGGCTTTTGAAATACAGCTAATTTGACTGTCAAAGTGCATTTGTTTATTTTCAGTGGTCCCCTTTCTTGGATCAATTTGGACCCTCATTTAATGTGGGGTCTACTTCCCACTATCGTGCCCCCCTCCGATGGTGGGCCCCCCCTGCCGCCGGTGCATTGGTGGCTCTCTGTATCTGGGCTGGGTGATCGGGTGTGTGCCGGCCCACCCTGGTGACTGCCTGCCGGGGCCTGGGTGCCCTGGCTCTGTCGGGCCTCTGTTGTAGGGTGGTATGACCTCGGGGCTCGGTGTCCATGGCCGGATCTACTCTGGTGGGGGGGTTGCTGGTGGAGCCTGTGGACTCGTCGCTGCAGCCTCTTGGGATTTCTGCATTGTGGTTGTTGGGGGGTCGCCCGGGGCTTCCCTATGCTTCTCTCTGGGAGGGTGTGCAGTTGTCCCTGTCGGGGGACTCCCGGGACTCCGGGCTTGGGGGTCGCTGTGTGTCTGTGGCTCTGGTCCTCCCTGTGTTACCATCATGTCTTGTGGGGGTGATCTGTGGGTCCCCACATCCACTATTGAACATTCTTATGGAGAAATCTTATAGTGACAAGCTGCTCACACAGGTGTTTAGATGGTAAATGGTAAATGGAGCTTATTTATATAGCGCTTTCCAGCCCCCTGTGAGGAGCCCCAAAGCGCTTTACAATACCAGCAATCCACCCATTCATTCACACATTCATACACCGGTAGTGGTAGCTTGCCTTGCAAGGCGCCATCCAGACCTACCGGGAGCAACTCGGGGTTAAGTGTCTTGCCCAAGGACACAACTACACATGGTGGGCGGACGCGGGATTCGAACCTCCAACCTTCCGATCGGGGGTCGACTGCCATTACCACTGTGCCACGGCCGCCCCTAGTTTAGATCCAGGTGTTTATCAGATACACACTCAGTTGGGTTGTGGTGGCCACTAAATACATCTTGTATTATCATGTACTGTATATGCATATACAAATCCCTAATGATGTTATACAAATGAACCATTTTTAATATTTCCACCTGTACCAAATGAATTATTTTTCAGTAAGAAAATACTCACATGTGAACTAATGAAGTATTATTGTGCAATGGTTATTTCTTGCTCACAGTATTGTATATAATCTGTTAAACGCTAATTTATTCCATGAATGCTCACAATTCTGAACAGAAATGCAGTCATAAAATTATAACAATCATCATTTTCTTTCTGAATTTCCTGTAGGTATGTGGTGTTTGACAATGGAACACTTCACTTTGATGATGTTGGTGTGCCAGAGGAAGGTGACTACACCTGCTTCGCAGAGAACCAACTTGGCAAGGATGAGATGAAAGTGAGGGTCAAGATCAAGACTGCTGTGTCCCCACCACAAATCCAGGATAAAGACTGGGTCACCATCAGAGTTTTTCATGGTCAGACAGTAGAACTACAATGCAATGCCAAGGGTGAACCACCACCTGTCATTACTTGGATGTCTCCAACAAATAGAGTGATTACACCTGCTTTGGACAAATACCAGATCCTTAACGATGGAACACTGGTTATTCAAATGACTCAAAGTTTTGATGATGGTAACTATACCTGCATGGCCAAGAATGCTGTTGGACAAGACTGTAAAGGTGCCAGGTTGGAGGTCCTGGTAGCACCACCAGTTATCAATGATCAAAGAGGAGCTGTTAATGTGATAGAGGCCACTGCAATTCAAGGTCAAAAGAAGATGGTGGATTGTGTGGCAAAGGGATCCCCCACACCTCAGATTATGTGGTTTCTGCATGGACACAGAATCCTTCCTGCACCGTACCACAGTAGCAAAATGAAAGTTCATCAAAATGGTACTTTGGAAATCCGATCAGCCAAAAAGACAGACTCAGGTCAGCTGGTTTGCGTTGCTCGTAATAATGGAGGGGAGGTCAGACTGGTGGTTAACTTGGATGTTAAAGAGGCTGTTGAAATACCACAGACGAGAGTCCTTGAAACAGAACATTTGTCTTTGAGAGTGGGGAATACCATGACTTTGAATTGTTCCTTTAAAGGCTCCAAACTACCTCATCTTACTTGGATATTACCTAATGGCACACCTTTGCACACTGGTGCTTGGTATTTGAAGTTTTTCCATCAGGAGGATGGTTCTTTGGTCATCAGTAATCCAACTGTTGCTGAGGCAGGCATGTACCGCTGTCTGGGTCATAACTCTGCCGGTCTTGTTGATCGTACAATTATAGTTATTCCAGGAAAAAAACCAGAGATCCAAAACAGCTACATATCTCCTGTCAGCATCGTGAATGGGGAAACACTTTTCCTTCACTGTCAAATCACGGGTGAAGCATTCAGACTAACGTGGACCCTACCCAGTGGCGTTGTCCTGAACAGGCTGCAGAGAGCTGGAAGATATGCTATAATGTCCAACGGAACACTTACCGTCCACCAGGCGTCCTTCTATGATCGAGGTCCATATGTTTGCAGAGCTTCTAATGAGTATGGCAGCTCTCTGCTTTCTGCATCAGTAACTGTGATTGTACACCCACCAAAAATCACCACCAATCTCCCCTCTGTTACGTATGCTAAACGAGGAGTTGCCATTCAGTTAAACTGCATGGCTGCTGGAGTTCCCAAAGTGGAGGTTATGTGGGAGACACCTGATGAAACCCACTTGGCTGTTAGTTCTCAACCACATCTGTTTGGAAATAAGTATGTTCATCCACAAGGGTCCCTCATTATTCAAAATCCAACACAAAGAGATGCTGGCGTCTATCGATGCACTGCCAAGAATGCCTTTGGCATGGACTCCAAGGCCACATTCCTTAACGTCTTCTGATTTTCACTTTTCGTCCTGGTCCACTACTGCACTGTAAGCCCAAAACAACTGCCTAATTAAAAGCAATTATTGTTTTATTTTCAAAAGTCCAAGCATTCAATGGAGAAATACAAATTGTCAGGCCCCTTCATGCAAGACTTCTTTTAGACTAAGATCACCTTTATGTTGAAGAATGACACAGTTAGGGCTACTGTGGTAAAACCCTGAAAATACTTTGTACTATGTACATGACAAGCACAGAGTCTGGAGGTCTGCTGGAAGAATATTGCTCTGGTTTGCAGTGGGAACATAGTAAATTTTTTCCTGCCCACAATTCTCTGAATTTGGTTCTGAAAGGTGCCAACGCAGATCTTTATTTGTGAATTGTCTTTTGTGTATTTAACAGACTGTTGTAAAAATCTGTTTTCTATATTTAATGAAATGATTTTTTTAAATTTTCAATCTACTCTTGAAAACACATTCTTTGATCAGATAAGATGAGGAAAGACTAAAGTTTAAAATTGCTACAAAGATCAACAAAACACACTTAAATGTTTTTCCAAACATTGTTGTGCCTAGAAAAAATATTCATACCACTTCATTTTTTTTCCACATTTTCTAAAATTACAACCACAAACATCAGTTTTTTATTGGGATGTTATATGTCAAACATATTTAATATAGCAGAATACAATAATTGTTCAAGTTCAAGTTCATTTTATTACTTCCGGCTCTTGGCGAAGCAGGTCGCATCTGTGCTCCTCTCCTGCCCTAAAGTTTTCCTCCTCCCTGCTTTTGCTCTTTTTGCCTCGTCAGCAACTCTTCAGTGCTCACTCTAAGCAATTTGGAACATGGATTTATTGGCGTGGGCTGTCTCCTCTTTTGATAATTTTTTTTTCAACGAAGCGCTCTGGACCAGGAGAACCAGCGTGCCCCCTCGACACGCATGCGGCCGGGTACATCATGGATTCGGGGCGAGTGGAAAATTATGTGTTTGACCGTTCTTTCGGTCGAGGATGTTGAAGATCCGTATATTATTGGATTTATGGTAGCAGGTGCACTGCTCTTTGGCTTGTGCGGGGGCTTCTGCTACTGGAAACTCAGGAAGAGTTACGTGGTGATCAACGCGCTGTCGAAACTTCCTGCTCAGAACGAGTCTTTGATCCGAGCTGTGACCTCAATGAACCAGCTTTTGTTCGAGCTGAATCGCACGATGCGGTGTGTTTTGGGACTCGTTTACAGCCGAGCGGGCTACACCAAGAGGGAGACGGGGACCCGTAGCTCGGGTTGAATGAAATCTCACATAATTTGGACGAATTGGACTTCAGACAGCACCTGTACTCAAGGCTAACATTCAGAGTACACTGTAGCTTGCCCTGAAGAATAAATAAATCAACTAATCTAATCGGGACACCCCAAGTAACCTTGAACAAAGGCTGACTGCAAATCTCTCCTGGAGTCTGAGCTACTGGAAAGAACTGTCGCACCCCCCCCCCCCCGAGAGCTCTCTGTGTGCTATCAGATGATGCCGGCTGAGTCCATCTGCAGACTGTGCTCTATCTGGACGATTGTTCACAGACTTATCTCACTGCTCCGCCACCAAAATGCAACATGTGATTTGTCTTATCTGTGCTTGAGCTGGTAGAGTTTTTTGACTGTATCATAGAATGTCCTAAGACAAAATGTGATAGAATCTTTTTTGAATACTACTGATTATCATATTGTAACCTTCCTTTTTTCCATATCTGATTGTTTGGCAGCGCGGATTAATTTCTGCTGCGGCTTCCGTACGCATGTCCCCTCTCAAGGATGGTGCGTGTGCCAATTGCAATGTTTTGTGCCCCGGTGCGATGACGATGCCAATAAAGATATATTCTATTCTATTCTATATATTAGGTCCCCAAGGGGCAATTCATCTACAACAGGTAGAGGTGGTGAGACAGCCAGTACATTCATACAGCTATAAAACAGAATAAAAAAGTACCATCAAAACAAAATACATAAAAAAACATTACTAAAAAGGTACAACATAAAAAAAGCAAACTATTCATCCTTAAAAACATGAAGTTAAGATTTCCAAGATAAAAATATGTAAAAGGAGATAAGTCTTAAAACCTATTTTTAGTTGAAATCCAATAACTGAGGGGATGAAGGAGTTTTTTAATCTGTTCGTTCTACATTTGGGTAGGCCATATCTTCTGCCTGAAGGCAGAAGATTGAACTGAGCATGTAGAGGATGAGTGGGATCTTTTGCTTTTGATGTAGATCTTGATTTAAATAGATCCAAGATGTTGTTCATTTGAGTCCCTATTATTTTCCCACATTCTTAGATGACACCCTGTAAGCGATTACGGTTTTTCAAGTTCAACATCCCAAACCAGCAGAGAAATGAAAAAGTGAGAACAGATTCAATGAAACAGCTGTAAAACATTTTCATAAAAATGCAATCAATATTTAAACTCCTTAGCTTCCTGAGAAAATGCATCCTTTGGTGGGCTTTCCGACAGATTGCATCTGACTGGGACTCAAATGTAAATGTATTGTCCATCATTACACCCAGATATTTGTATTGTTGCACCTCTTCCATTACCTGACCATTTATGGTAACAGGAGGGAGAGGGGCAGAGGACTTCCGAAAGTCTAAGTTCTGGCTTCTGAAGGAGGCAGTCGCCTTTTTTTCCTTCCTCCCCGTCCCCCCCCCCCCCTGCTGCTGCTGCTTTTTGTCTTGTCTGCAGCATCTCAGAAGCACCTCGAATGAAAGAAGATGAATTGGGTGGTATGGGAATTCAACTCCACTGAAAGATTTCAAAAAAAGGCATGGCACGGGGGAGCTGGCCCATTCCCGCAGACGAAATGAGAGATACGCCATGGATTTGATGGATTGGTGACGTCTCGCTCTCTGTGTGCTCTGAGAGAATGTGATGAATCTGGATTAAATTGGATCACGATGGTGGCACTTTGCTTTTTTGGCGATTTGTGGAGCACTGGCCTATCGGCAAATGAGGGAGAGCTTCAGCAGGACCTAATGCTGGAAACACCCGATCTGATCTGTGCAATGTACTCGGAAATCAGCTGTTTAGGAGCTAATCCGGAAGGTGAACACGATCTCTGAGGATCGCAGATCATCCGCAAGGATTGGGACTCTGGACGCTGGTGGTCAACACCTAAGAGACACAGCTGGGCCAGAGGAAAAAAGTCCAGAATTGGACCATAACAGAGTTGCCCAACAAGACTCAAGGCTGAAGGAATTATACTGTCTGCCTGAAGTGAAAAATATTTGTAATCCTTATCTGACTTTACCCTAAACAACCTTGGAAAAAGGCTGGATGTCAAATTTCTCCTGAGATGTGTTTTTCTGAGGCAAACAGCTGCACTATCGCTACACACACAATTTTGTTTGTCCTTCTTGCAACAATCCACGACAAGTATAACACAACAATACAATTGGAGCCGTTGGCGTTGAAACAGTCAAGTCGTTTCAATATCTAGGGGATGTGTTGGACTGTACTAGAACAACCGAAGCTGCCGTTCGGGCACGCATACGTATGGTGTGGAATAAATGGCATCTACTCGCTTCTATACTGATGCGGCACAACATCCCACTACTCCTACGTTCAAGACTCCATGGCTCAGTGATACGTCCCGTGCTGTTGTATGGCGCAGAAACATGGCCAATGACAACAAAACTCGAACAGCAACTTCACCGAACCGACATGAAAATGCTCCAATAGATGCAACGCATTAGTCTTAAAGATCACATCCAATCGACCGAAATCCTTTGTCGAGCAGGCTTATGTGTGACTAAGGACGCATGCCGGCGACACTGTTTGCGGTGGTTCTGTCATGTTAAACGAAGTGAAAACAGTGCTATACTTGCTGTTGCAAACCTTGAAGTAGGGATGCACCGATCCACATTTCTTACATCCGATCCGATTCCTAAATCTGGGTATCGACCGATACCGATACTTTTCCGATCCGATATCGTTGTTCAGGTATAGGAGGCTGTAATAATTAAGTTCTTGAAGGGAGAGGACGTATGTTGCACGATACTCTGTGACTTCTGTCTTAACATTGTGTGAGGTAAACCCAGAGAAGACACTCTGAGCCTCACTACAGTATTGCCCAAAATAATGGCATACAAGAGGCAGGTCTCTACCACAGACCTTCTGACTCATGGTGCAACCCAGAACACTAGTCTAAAATACTGCTAAGCATTATGGGAAATCAACACAGTCCCCATTTTTTAGTTTTATTTTTGATTGTGGCACTATATGAGTTGTAATTCTTGTTGAATTTGATCAACGGATACAGATTTAAACTATAATTGAACACTAAAATACCGCTAAGCATTCTGGGAAATCACGTTTTTAGTTTCGTTTTTGACTGTGGCACTGAGTTGTAATTCTTGTTGGTTTTGATCAACAGATACAGATTTAAACAATACTGTACATTGAATTTACATTTATAAATTCAATGCATAGTTTAAGTCAAAGTCAAAAGTCAAAGTCAAGTCAAAGTCAACTTTATTGTCAGAACTGCAATATGTACAGGACATACACAGGATTGAAATTGCGTTTCTCTCAGTCCCTCGGTGCAACAGTAACCATTTAAACACTAAAACACTGAAACATTTAATAAACATAAGCATAAAATAGTAAAAGTGTAACACTGTCCTGAGTTTTTGCATAGTAGTATAAAAGTATGAAAATTTACACCAACACTAAAACACTAAACATTTAATGAACATAAGCATAAAATGAAATAATAAAAGTGTAATACTGTCCTGAGTTTTTGCATAGTAGTATAAAAAAAGTATAAAAAGTATATCTATAAAATAAACTGAAGGTTCTAGCATTGACATTTGCAAAGAGTGGCAAAGCAGCATATGAGTTAATGTACACAGTATATGTATGAGGTAGTAGTTGATGTTGGTATAGAGGCAAAAGTGGCATATGCAGTAAGGCACATTGGGCATCCTTAAATAAGGCTGGTCAGAGAATACTGTATATGTATCAGCAGTAGTGTAGATATAAAAGTAGTGTAAATGTAAACAGTAGTAATAAATGTAAACAGTAGTAATAAATGTAAACAGTATTAATAAATGTAAACAGTGAATGTAAACAGTAGTATGACTATAGGCAGTGATGTAATACAAACATTAGTGCAAATATGAGAAGTAGTGCAAACTGAATGAGCACATGACCGAGAGTTTAGTGAATAACCCGTTTGATGACACAGAGTCCAGTGTTAAAATCTTTGTGTTGTGTGGTAATGTGTGAGAAAGTTTTTTGTGTTAAGGCAGTTCAAATGGGAGGGGAGGCAGAGCAGGCAGAGTGTTTAGCATCCTGACTGCCTGATGAACAGAGCTGTCTCTCAGTCTGCTGGTTCGAGCCTGGAGACTTCTCAGTCTCCTCCCTGATGGCAGCAGTCTGAAGCAGCTGTGTAGTGGGTGTGTGGGATCACCTGCCATGCAGAGGGCTTTCCGAGTGAGGCGGTTGCTGTGTAAGTCCTGCAGTGAGGGGAAGGAGGTGCCGACGATCTTCTCAGCTGCTCTCACGATGCGCTGGAGGCTCTTGCGGCAGGATGCAGTACATGCACCAAACCACACAGTGATGCAGCTGGTCAGGACACTTTCTATGGCACCTCTGTAGAAGGTGCACATGATGGGGGTTGAAGCTCCAGCCCTTTTCAGCTTGCGGAGAAAGTAGAGACGCTGGTGAGCCTTCTTGGCCAGTGATGCAGTGTTCCTGCTCCAGGACAGGTCCTTTGAGACGTGCACTCCCAGGAACTTGGTGCTGTCTACTCTCTCCACTGCGGTGCTGTTGATGGTCAGAGGGGCATGTTAGGCATCCCTCTTCCTGAAGTCCACAACAATCTCCTTTGTCTTCTCCACGTTGCGAGTTAAACGTTAAATCTGTATCCATTGATCAAATTCAACAAGAATTACAACTCATATAGTGCCACAATCAAAAAATGTTAAGACATAAGGCACAGAGCATGGTGCAATATACGTACTCTCTCTAGAAAGTATCGGAAATATCGACAGGTTAGTTCCGATATCCAATACTTACATTATGCTGGTATCGGATACCGATACTGGATCGGATCAGCCCCATCCCTACCTTGAAGTACCTGGCACCTGTCCCAAAAGGCCGTCCGAAAAAGACCTGGGCACAAACGATTCAACAAGATCTGAAAGCGTTGAACCTCACTGATCTGGGCACCCGTCCCAAAGGCCGTCCGAATAAGACCTGGGCGCAAACAATTCAACAAGATCTGAAAGCGTTGAACCTCACTGATCTGGGCACCCGTCCCAAAAGCCGTCCGAATAAGACCTGGGCGCAAACGATTCAACAAGATCTGAAAGCGTTGAACCTCACTGATCTGGGCACCCGTCCCAAAGGCCGTCCGAATAAGACCTGGGCGCAAACAATTCAACAAGATCTGAAAGTGTTGAACCTCAATGAACTGGATGCAACTGACCACCTAATCTGGCATCAAAAACTTGGCGACAAAGAAGTAACGTCCCACCCCGGAATCAGGAAAACGGACGTTAAACGAAGATAGAATAGATAGAATAGATAGATAGATAGAATAGATAGATAGATAGATAGATAGATAGATAGATAGATAGATAGATAGATAGATAGATAGATAGATAGATAGATAGATAGATAGATAGATAGATAGATAGATAGATAGATAGATAGATAGATAGATAGATAGATAGATAGATAGATAGATAGATAGATAGATAGATAGATAGATAGATAGATAGATAGATAGATAGATAGATAGAATAGAATAGAATAGAATAGAATAGAATAGAATAATTGTGAATGATCCAAACCAGTCCACTGTAGCTCTGGAAGCATTTTTCTCGTTGTTGTCCTTCTGGAAGGTAAACCCAATTACTGGTCAAGCATCATCAAGAAGACCAAGAGACACACCAGACTGTCAAGACCTGTGCTTTGATGTTGCTTTTGATAAATTATTTATCATGTAGGGTTTTTCTTCTTATTCAATTCAGTTTAGTTATATAGCTCCAAGTCACAACAGAAGTCATCTCAGTGCACTGAACAGAAACAGTCATATGTAAAAATAACAATTTAACATTATTTATTATTATTAGGAGCAGACTGCTTTTCATTCATTCAACCTTTATTTATACAGGCTAGCCTCGTTGAGTGACGGGGACTCATTTACAAGAGGGACCTGTCTCACTCACACCAAACAACCATCCACTCTCACACTCACACCTAGGGTCAATTTAGAGTCACCAATCAGCCTAACAAGCATGTTTTTTGGTCTGTGGGAGGAAACCGGAGTACCCGGAGGAAACCCACGCATGCACGGGGAGAACATGCAAACTCCACCCAGAAAGGCCCCGGACCGGGATTTGAACCGGCAACCTTCTCGCTGAGAGGCAGCAGCTCTACCAGTTGTGCCACCATGCTGCCCAAATGCTTTGAGTCTAACTCCATCACAGAATTCTCATTTTGAGCAAGCATGAAGGCGGCAGTGGAAAAAAAGAACTCCCTCATGAGGAAGAAACCTTTAGCAACGCTCAGGACCAGCAGCCATCTGCTTCGACCGGCTGGGTTTGGTAGGAACAGAGACACAATGGCAGGTCAAGAATCATACGTTACGATATAAATAGTTTCAAATGAAAATTTTTCAGTTTTAACAATTCATTAATGAAATGAAGTCAATTTGTCCTCTAGTAGTCTAAGCTTAAGACAGCATGACAAGCCACGCCTTATTATAGGATTTATGAAAAAGGAAAATATTGAGCTCAGTTTTCAAACTGGACAATGTGTCAGCCTCATGGACAGAAACTGGAAGTTGGTTCCACAAGGAGCCTGAGAACTGAAAGATCTTCCTCCCATTCTGCTGCTGGAAACTCTAGGAACCACAAGTAAACCTGCAATCTGAGAGTGAAGTGCTCTGTTAGGAAAATATGGAACAATAAGATCTCAAATATAAGATGGAGCTAGGTTGTTGAGAGCTTTGTAGGTTAGATGTAAGATTTTGAATTATATTCTGGACTTGATGGGGAGACAATGGAGAGAAGCTAAAACTGGAGAGATATGATCTCTCCCACTAACTCCAATTAAGACTCTGGCAGCAGCATTTTGGATCTTTCAACTTAAAGCTTTTGCAAACCAGTTATGTTATTATAATCCATCTACCAGTTTTACATTTATAGTCCACTTGATGGAGCAGTAGTGCAAATGAAGCACCATGGCACATCGGATCATGAGTCGAGCTATTTAATGGAAAGCATCAGTGCTTCATAAAGCTTAATTTCACCATCACTATCATTATCATGGTCAGAAGTGCAGATAAATCCAAATGGGGCAAAGCAAGGCGAGGAGTCAAAAAACAGGCAGAGGTTTGTGGTCAAAGCAAGGTTGCAAGGCATGAACAAGATTCTATGATTAAAGGCTTCACTATTGGGGACTGGGGAGGCATAATACAGGTGGTCCTCGACTTATGAACGAGTTCCGTTCCTACGCCCGTTCGTAACTCGAAAATCGCCGTAAGTCAGACAACACACACTAGCCGCCCCTTATACACGTACATGTACAGTACTGTATTTTACCAAGCACTTCGCCTATCCTAACACAATACCCTACATAATTATCAAAAAACACATATAGTACATTTGGAGCCATAATAAAACGTTAATTTCTTACTTTGAGCTGGTCAAGCCTGTCTCCATCTTTTAGCATGTTAGCTCTTGCACGTCCGAGCTCCGCAGCTTTGTGCTGCTTCACGCGGTCCAAACTGTTTACAGGAAGGACTGTTAGCATGTTAACTCCATACATAATGAATGGAAAAAGAGTGAATACTGTAACTTACTGGGAGCCATTTCTCCGCGGTCTCCATCCAAAAAACTGTGCGCGTTAGCATGTTAGCACCTCCAAAAGGCCGTACGCCGTTAGCACTTTAGCCCCTCCAAAAGGCTGCCACAGCTGTTTCTCCGCGTTTTAGCATGTTAGCTCGGTGTCCATCCAACATCTGAGCTGCCAGGTGGACATCGAGGCGAGCTCACAGCCATTGCCCATTGGTTCCTGTCCCCGGTGGGGCGTTAGCATCCGTCCGTCCATCCTATAGCAAGGCTTGTTAGCATGTTAGCTCGTTGCTACTCCGGTGCAGCTCGCTGTCTGCTGCTTCACGCGGTCCACAGCGTCGTTTTCCTTCGTCCATCCGTCCCTCCGCAAAACCGACGTTCAGCTCCAGATCATGTATCCAAGCGTAGGAAACTCTGATCGGACACGGTCCATCCGAAGCCGGCTCTCGAGGCCGGAGCTAACAGGCTAAACTGGCGGGCACTGCCGAAAACGGACTGCCGAAAACTGGCGGAAACTGACGGAAACTGCTGGAAACTGCATAAATCGGCTTAAAAATAATAATACTGATAATAAGAAAGTTCATTCTCAATAGTCCAGGTATCAAATCCGCTCATTCTCAATCAGTTCATCTGTCCAGATGAACTGATTGAGAATGAGCGGAATACTGATAATACTTTATTTATAAAGCCATTTAAAACAACCACAGCTGCAACAAAGTGTTGTACATAAAATCAAGAACATTTAAACACATAAAAATAAAACAGTTGTTAAAACATTAAGATCAATAAAAACAATAAAAACAGTGCAGAACAAATTCAGTCTGTTCTAAAAGCCAGTGAGTAAAAATGTGTTTTTAGAAGAGTTTTAAAACTGGACAGTGAAGGAGCTCGTCTGACGGGAAGAGGGAGATCGTTCCACAATTTTGGAGCAGCAACAGAAAAAGCTATTAATATGATGCGTTCGTAAAGTTGGATCGCTGTAGGTCGAGACCGCCGTAAGTCGAGGATCACCTGTAATTCGACACTGGTGGAGAGGGAGAATGGCACTTGAACAAGGTCGAGAGCTTCAGATATTGATATTCCAGGAAAAAGGAGTAGAGTAGGAGAAGGTCCTTTTCTGCTGGTTTTCAAGCCAAACCTTCTCTTATAAGTTTGCTTTGGATATAATTCACACACTTAAAGCGAGCAGAGTCAGGCTCGGAGTTGATGTCAGAACAAAAATAAATAAATCACTGACTAAAAAAAATAAAGGAAAAATGCTTCAGTGTCTTTTTATACAGTGTATGTAAATATCTGGATTCAGTTGTAGGTATCAATGTGTAAAATTATGTAAAAGCATGAGAGTTTTTTAAAATTATTATTATTATTAAAGCTGGCCTCAAATGCATAGTACAAAGCAAAGTTAAGGAAATCCCTCTGGATAAAAGAAGTAGGTCACCATTTCTCAGAGTAGAAAGAAACATGTAATTATCACCCTGGGAACACAGCTGCTTTCTTGTCTTCCAAAGAGAAGACACATCTGGAACTTTGAGGAAAAGCCCAGTTAGTTCATCACCTTCAGCCTGAAACAGTCATTCTTTGAAAGAGTTCTCCCTCTAATTCTGGGTTCGAGCTGGGAGTCATCATTCACTCTGTGGATGTGTTGTCCTCCAACCAAACCTTTGTTAGCTTTTATCTTTGGCAGAGCTATTCCACTCCTTTGTGACTGTACAGCTGTTTGAGAGCCACGACCTGCTACAGTTAGAAACACATCTTTTGCCCATCTGTTTCCTGTTATGTGTGGTTTGTGTGGTCAGTCATCAGCGTAAATGAATGCCACACACGTTACACGGCCCCACTGTTTGTGTCCAGAGTTGTCTCTGAATGGCTGTGCTCAGGGTTAAAGTGGTCCAATGTCAAGAAGAACAGAAAAAGACTGAACTCCACTTAGTCTGAAGATTGGGTTTGGTTCAAAATGACCAATAAAGGCCAAACTACTTTCTTTACCATACCATACCATAACATACTATTTTATTTTAGAGCACCTAAAACAGCGACAAGGCCAACCAAAGTTCTGTACAAACAGAAAAACAAGCAACACACAAAGCGAAATACAAAATGTAGTAAAATCAGAATTTAGACATAAAAACGTTGCAAATAATAAACATAACAACCAACCTGTGTGAAGCAAACAGGTTCAAACACAGATCATCTGGTGTTGAAAGTTACGGAATAGTAGTACGTTTCTAAGCGGGATTCTTTACTCTTTATGACCCACAAAGGTAAGCATATCATTAGCAAAAAGTGATGGCACAGTTACATTGAAAAAGTAACTTAGTTAAGTTACTTATTAGTCCTTGGGGAAAGTAACTTATTTAAGTCACTGATTACTTGATTTGGGACATAACTAAGTTAGATTACTAAGTTACTTTATTAGTTACTTTCAGCAGCTGCTGACAAGAACCCTTTGTCACAATACATAAAAAAATTCAATGTATTAATAAAATAATTACAGTACTGTAATAAAAATATTCAAAAAACAAAATAGTCTTTCTTGTCTTCATTAAACATAAATACTTGTTTTTATAAAACATAAATTAATCTGAGTACATAAAACATAAATACTTTTTATAAAAAAGGTAGTATTTCTTGATTTCAATATCATAAATGAAGGTTGAATGAATAAAGAAATACTTGCTTTACATATATATATATATATATATATATA
>JBBPBX010001491.1:0-25035 GCA_038048925.1 Garcialebias charrua | reverse complement strand
TATATATATATATATATATATATATATATATATATATATATATATATATATATATATATATATATACAGGTAACCCCCGACCTACGACCCCATCGACCTGCGAACCACGGGACCTACGAACATATCATATTTAATAAAAATATGAAATTACTGTATTAAAAAAAAAAAAAAATTTTTTTTTTTTTTTTTGTGTTTAAATGTTCTTAATTTCATGTGTACATCACTTTGTTGCAGCTCTGGTTGTTTTAAAGGCTTTATAAATAATAATTATGATAAAAAAGATCATTTCTGATCATTTTTGAGCAATTTTTGAGCAATCTTGGGCAACAGGAAGTAGGTCTTCAGTTTACACGGTCACAAATTAATGTAGAACACCGGACGCTATTTTAGGTTCAGTCACTGGGGTCTCCGGTCACAAATTAATGTAGAACACCGGACGCCATCTTAGGTTAGCTGCCGAGAGCCGGACGAAGACTGGTGACCAGGATGGCTTCATATGGATTAATTACTAGCTGGAAACGTCTCTGTGAACTTTGTGGATGTCTCAGGCAGCAGCGGATTTATCGCCGATCGTGCCAGGCCGCCGTGCGAACACCTCCGGCCGGCCTGGCTACACCTCCGGCCTGGCTAGCTCCAGAGCTAACACTGGAGCTAACACGGGAGCCGGCCTTTTGAACACTGGTGACCAGGATCGCATCATATGGATTAATTACTAGCTGGAATAGCTCTGTGGACGTCTCAGGCTGGAGCAGCGGCTGGAGCAGCAGCTGCAGATTGATCGCGCCGCCGCTCCAACACTAGCTCATGGCTTGGCTAGCAGAAGCTAGCCAGCTAGCTAACACAGGTCTGGAGCAGCTGCGGTGGCTTGCCGGCCCCCGCGCTGCTTGGCCCGAAAACAATCAACGCATGGCAACCTATGTCGGCTTTGACCATCTCAAAGTAAGAAAATATATTTTTATTTATTCTGTAAATGTGAATAGCAATGTTTAACATTACAGTACACTACTGTACATGCTTAAATGTGTGCGCGCGCTCCGTTAGCATGATAAATAAAGGTTGAATGAATGAATGAATGAATAATTTTTTTTTTAAATATAATTTTCACCCCCTACCTACGAACGGATCGAGCTGCGAACGGTTCTTAGGTCCCAAACTCGTTCGTAGGTCGGGGGTTCCCTGTATATATATATATATATATATATATAGTACAGAATATATGATTCGAGGAATGATGGTTTGAGAGAGGAGTAAAGGAGGCCATCTTTGTGAAAAGAAACCATCCATCATTAAACACTAAACAGTAACAACAGGGGGACTGTTAAATGTCCTTGGGTGTCCTGAAAGGCGCTTTTAAAAAAAATGATGATTATAATTATTATTATTATTATAAACAGAGGTGGAGGACTCCGGTTTCAACTGTCCCCCTCTTACAATGCTGTTATTGCTAGTATCACTCAGCCTTCTGTGAATAGCAAACAGCCATCACTGTGTTAACGATCATCGTTAGGCTGATGGTCCTCCTTGATCATATGAGCAGCTGGTTTTGGTTGTCAGTAGCAAACTACTTGATCCACTATAAGAAGGTGCTATTTATAAGACTGAGCTGAATACAGCACCTCAGACTGAAGAAGTCTCTTTCGGATGAAAGATGAAACGTTTCTACATTTTTGTTTTGTTCTGTTTTTTGATTGTCCAGATGACCAGACTTAACTTTTTTAGATATTTCTTCCTGGATTATTGAGCATGCATCAGAATACTTCCATTTTACTTCCGGGATGAATGTCAAGAAACCTGAGTGCCCAAAATGGACCTGTGCCAAGTTTTAATGATTGTGGAGATGTTATTGCACCCCCTGATTGAATGACAGGTAATACAGATATTTTTGAGCTCTTTGTTTTGCTCACCAACCAATGTGGCTTCCCTGACATAGCAGTATCTAGCCAGGCAGAAATACATGAGGTAGACTTAGGTCGCACATGCACAGTCAGGTCAGTTTTCCACGATCAGAATAAAATGATCAGATTGTGTTTACATGCACATCATTCTGATTATGAATCAGCATAAAACACCCCTCTCTTTCAGATTACAAATTCATTCGGATCGAGTTGAATCAACAAACAATAATGCAAATGGGACATTTACATGATACATTTTTATTCCAAATGACTATTTAATCCGATTACTTATGTCTATGCAAACCTAGCTAGTTATGCAAAGCAGCTTATCCAAGCTGCCTGTACACACAGTTGCTAGCGAGCACCGGCCCTTTTGTGTCCCTGATGCAGGAACGAACACGGAGGAATGCAGCGCTTCACCTTTACTGAAAACCAGCAGTGGTAGAACCAAAGAACATTGTCCTTCCACCTTTCCATCACCACAGCCACGGCATCAACAGCCTCCGACCCCCTTTGAGTAACACCCGGTAAAAGTGCATGCGCACTGTATTGTCTGGAAGCTAACAAATGCTGGTCTGCTTCTTCAGCCAGGGAGCGATAATCCTTTGTCCGGATCAGCAGGGCGCTGGCCAGCGCGGTGCGCATGGGTGGAGGAAGCTGGCGAAGAAACAGGTTAGCAAAAAGGAAGGAAACATTCTCTGAGCCAAGTAATGCCAGCATGTTCTTCATCAGCTTGGAGGACTTGCAATCCCTCAGGCCATTCAGGGACAACAAGCGAACCATCGTTCTGGATCGTGTTGCCAGAACTCTGAAAGCTTAATAATGGCTGCAAAAACAGCAGATGAAGCTGCCTGACAAGAAACTGGGTCCAAAACCACAGCTGGTGGAGAAGTAGCATCAGCATCTAGTGAGTTCTCGTTCGAAAATACGTTCAGATGTTTGGAGTCATCAATGTGGAAGTCTGCAGAAGAGATGAAAAGTATTTGGACTCTCACTTTATTCTCAACATCTTCCAACATCAAAACCAGAAAAAAGAATGGCTAACGACTGTTGGTCTTCTCCTCTTATATTCTCTCCCTTTCACAATAAAAGCCTACATTCTGGTGTTAAACATGTAAGTTTGTGTCTGCCACATTACCATATTTTATATGCACATTGTTTATTGTTTTATAACACTACTTTTATTTTAATTGCATTTTGCTGTAATTTATTGTTGTCTGTACTTTGTGTCTTGTCTATATCTTGTCCGTCTAAAACAGGCCTCTGTTGTACCGGTAAATGAGTCCTCATGACTCAATGAGAATAACCTGGAGAAAGGTTGAATGAATGAATACATCCCAGCTCATTGTGGATGTATTCATAAATAACAAAACCCAAAAGTTTGTTTAAAAAATAAAGTGACTATTTTTTACCATCCACGTACATCATAATAAACAAAACACAGTTCTTCCCCCCAAAAAAAGAGAGTGTTCTTCTCACAAAGGAACTGCAAACAACAAGAATAACTTCACGTTTGAAAAATTACCTGAGAACTTGAGAACAAACGTGAAAATCCCAAAACAAACAAAATACAGCAGCCCTGACTCAATAGGGCTGGCTTTTAACCATAAAAGCATTTCTTAATACCTGGAGAGCTTTGATCGAAGGTAATATTTCTGGTTTGCAGTGGTGGGCAACGCTAATCAAAAAATTAGTTCCACAATTTCTAAAACGCTTATTAATTTTTTTAGGTCCACAATTTCAAAAGCACAAATGTCTTATGAAAATTAGGGGAAGCTAATCTAATCCGCTATTTATATTCGACAATTGGTAGCCGGCAGCGTTATGCAATATTTGCACTACACTGCCAACTGAAAAGTAACTAAAATGATCCTAAAAGGATGAAATTACAAAAATCAAAGGATTTATTTAATACTTTACGTACATATATTCTATTCGGCCACGAAATTAACAAAAAAGAGAATGATCTTTTAATCCCTAAGACCACTTTTAAATCTCAAATACACGGGCGTTTCGCCACCGCATTTATACATAAAAGTAACCAAAATACATAAAACTAACGACTCACCGTCGAGTGGTCGACACAAAACACACAATAAAATCCTCCGGCCGCGTTAATTTGGCTTGAAACAGCGGGGTTCTCTGCGGATTTATCCAAGAAACCCAGCACAACCAGCTAGCCACAGAATTAGCCCCCGAGTTCACCTCTGACCCGGAAGATGTCAAGATGGAATAGTCCATTTTTAGTAGGGGGATACAGAAATCGACCGGTTTTTGTATTGCGTTTTTAATGATCGTTTTCATCGTAACTATAATTATTTTTATGTTAAATGTACATTAACAAGCATGAGCAATGTTAGTGATGTAGGTGACTGGCCGGGGCGGGGCGGGGCCGGGGCCCCTGCTGAAATGGGGCCCCAAGCAACGGCATCATTTGCCTACATGGTAGATCCGTGTCTGTTCTCCCCTCTGCTCCCCCTCCAACCCTCCCTCCTCTCTGCTCTTTACGGTGAGGGAGGGGAAAAAGGCAAAACAAGCAGCTACGGAGCCAGCATAAGAGCCTGTAATAAGTTTATTCGTTTTTACTGATAGATAATTAGTTATTAGCGGTACTGCATTTTAAATAAAAATAGCACAAATCCGCTTATGAATTATAAAAGTTAGTCACTCCGCTGTTACGCTGACAAAAACGTTAGGTCCGCTGTAAACGGATTAGCGCATTAGCGGTCCCTGGCGTTCATATGCCCACCTTTGCTGGTTTGTTTAAAATGTCAGAACAATAGCCGTGTTTCCATCAAGGTTTCTTGATGCGCATTTTGAAGTATCGCATCAGAAAAGCTGAATGGATAGCTATTTTTTCTTTAGATGCTGAAAAAGCATTCGATAGAGTAAATTGGAATTTTTTATTTGCTACCTTAAATAAATTTGGTTTTGGGAATTACTTCATTAACTGGTTAAAAATATTATATAGTTCACCAACAGCGTGCGTCAGGACAAATAATCAATTATCTTCAAGCTTCTGTTTACAGAGGGGCACCAGGCAAGGTTGCCCACTTTCACCAGCATTATTTGCTATTTTTATTGAACCTTTAGCAGCAGCAATAAGGCAAAGTGCTGATATTAAAGGAATAAAGGGTAGAAACATAGAACATAAAATTAGTCTTTATGCTGATGATGTTTTGCTTTTTCTTGAGAACTCAGGAAACTCAATATCTAATGTTATCAAGTTAATCAACTCATTTTCAAAAGTTTCTGATTATTCTATAAACTGGACAAAATCTACAGTGCTTCCGATAAATTGTGTGTTTAATAATTCTCTTAATGAAAGACTACAATCAGGTAATATTAAATATTTAGGTGTTAATATCTCTCCTAAATTGGAGGATTTAATAAAATTAAATCATATCCCACTATTAAAGAAAATTGAAGACGATCTTACTAGATGGAGATCTCTACCCATATCACTTATGGGAAGAGTTGCCTCAGTAAAAATGATGGTGCTGCCGAGAATAAATTATTTATTCTCAATGATTCCAAATAAACCTTCAAATGAATGGTTTAAGTCCCTGGACTCTTCGATATCTAAATTCCTTTGGAACAATAAAACTCCGCGTATTAGTTTAAAAACATTACAAAAATCTAAAGATACCGGAGGATTAGAACTTCCAAACTTTTATTACTACTATTTAGCAAACAGGTTACAATATATATCAAAGTGGTTAAAACCAAATGCACTAGATGAAACTTGGATAGATATAGAACAAACTTTATGTAATAATATTAGGATTTCAGATCTACCATTTATCAGTACAGATTTAAAAAGACATGTCTGCTTTAAGAGCATCAATATTAGCTCATCTCTGACAGCATGGTGGGAGTATCTGAAAATGACAAAGTCTTCACTACTCCCATGTAGACATACACCTCTCTGGAACAATCCTGACATTCAACAAGAAAATAATATGTTAAATTTCCCAGGTTGGAGAATGAAAGGTATTGAATATCTAGAACACATATTTGAGGGTATAGACTTTATTCCATTTAATAAATTAATAATACAATATGACATTGATAATAAATACTTCCTACAATACCAACAAATTAAGTCAATTGTAAAAAAGAAATTTAAGCTTAATAAAACATTGTTGGAAACACCAACATGTGTGTTAGAGTTTATTAATTTTCAACCACCCAAATTATTATCTAAAATATACAAAAAATTGTCTAGGATCGATGACTCGATATCACTACCTGTTGAAAAATGGGAGTCAGATTTATCAATCAACTTTGAACAAAACATTTGGTCTCAAGTATGTTCAAATACTTTTAAATTGACTAGAATCTCCAATTTACAATTAATACAATATAAGGTTCTCTATAGAGTACATTATACAGGGCAGCGAATGTTTAAGATGGGCTTTATACCATCTAACAAGTGCTCACAGTGCATAAGTAATACACCTGATGATTATATTCACGCGCTCTGGTTCTGTCCACCCGTTCAGAGGTTCTGGGTACAGGTATGTGAAGACTTGTCTAAATGTTTGAAAATTAATATCCCACTCTCTCCATCTGTTTGCTTATTGGGTATCTTTGAAGATGTTATACTAGAAAAAAATACATCCTATATGCTTTTCACTGCCTTATGCATCGCAAAGAAAACCATACTCGTAAATTGGAAAAATAAAAATAATCTTAGCATTAATCAGTATAAAAATCTTCTGTTAGATCATATTAGTCTTGAAACAGCATCTGCCGACACATTGGATCAACCTATTTGGCATTCTTTGATCGGCTCCGTTACGTAGTGAGGGTGGGGGGTCTGGGATGTGGCCTTGTGGGGCATTGGGACTGGAGGGGGGGAGGTTGGGGTTTGGGGCGCCGGGGGGTTAGGGCTGCTTGGGCGGGGAGGACCTTGTCTTCGACCTGGGGAGGACCGGGGGGGTTCTGGGGGATATCTACTAGGGGCGGCATGCGGGCCCTCGGGTGGTCGGTGGCGGCGGTCATGGGTCGCCGGTCGGTGACCCGGCTGTGCTGGGGTGGTTTCGGGGTGGGTGCCGGGGGCTTGGGACTCTGGGGGCGTGTCGTCCCCGGGCTTGGGCCTGGTGGGGGTCGGGGGTCTTGGGCTCTGGCGGGCGGGTCGCCGGGCTATGGGCTGGCTGGCGCTCTGGTGCCCGGCTCTGGCCGGGGGCTCTCGGCTCGCTGGTGGGTTGGGGTTCATATGCTGGGGGGTGGGTGTCTGGGGGCGTGACTGGTGGCCAATGGGAGGGGGCGGGCAAACCCAGCCTGGGTGTCTAATGTGTTATGTGTTCTGAAAGTTGTTAATATGAAGGGTGGGTATAGTATTTCTTCTGGGGTGGGGATTAAGTGGATGTCCTGGATGATGGTCTTGGACTATACTTGGCCGGTGTGCGGGCCCCGGTTGGGGCCTGTTCTTGGTGCTTCCTGGCTCTGTCGACGGTTGGGCGGGCGCTCTTGGCCGTGCCGTCCATGTGGGATTTTGTGTCCTCTTGGACGGCGGGCTGTCTGCGGTTCGCAGGGGTCGTGGCGGCCCTGGTGGGTGTGGGCTGTTGGTTCTGCTGTTGGCGACCCTCGGGCCGTGTCCCTCTCTGGTCTTGGCTCAATGTCCTGGCGGTCGGAGAGGTGTTTCCTTTACCTCACTCCTTGGGTGGACCTTGGCGAGCTGGGGGGGTAAGCAGGGTCAGCGGGGGAGCTGACTCGCTGTGGGAGCACTGTTCCTGCAGATATTTTTCTCCCCATCCCTCAACACGCACCTCCGCCCTCTTCATCTTAAATTAATACATGTAGGGAATTTGGGTCTCGGGTGTGCTGCAATGGTTTTACATCTCTGTTGTTAAGAGCACCTGGGACTCAATTTTATATACACTTTAGACATTCATTCATAAACATCTTCATAAAAGTCACATATAGGGAATGGAGTGAGCACTATGGCTATGGGTGGCGGGATGACATCAATCTCGCCCCCATGCCTATGCTCACTCAACATTATGCATCTAGACAATTAGGGCCTGGGTTAGAGTTGGAGTGGAGGGGAAACTGGTATAATGCTAGCCTTTGCTCCTTCTCTTTCCCTTTTAAATACACTTTACAACAACACTCACCAACAGTACATTTGGGGACGGGGGTGTGTGTGTCGGGGTCTTGATTTGTTAATTTCAATTTTATTTATTTATGTATTTATTTATATATTATTTATTTATTTTTCTCTTACCCCCTGGTTGCCTTGCGGACATTCTGGGGGTGGGCCGTCAGGGGTTGTGCTGGGGTGTGGGGGGGTTCGGGGCCTGCGGGTTCGCCGTGGGCGGGGCTGGCAGTGCGCTCCCTCTGGGGCTGCTTGGACTCGGGTGTCCTGTCCTGTCGGCAGGGCGCGGGGTGTGCCGGATCTTGGACGTCTGCTGCTCTCCACCCCAGAATGAATGGGTCTACCTCCTGGGTTTGGATGTGGGCTGCCCCATGTAGGGAGCAGGTACATGTCTTGGACCTAGGGGGTATAGAGTGTGCATCGGGATTATGAATGGAGCGTGTCGTTATTGTTTGTCTTTCTGTGACTGAGGGTGAGGATGAGGGTGGGTCTGAATGAGTGTGTCTGTGTATGAATGTTTAAGTGTCAGGCTGGGACTTGGACTGCCCCCTCTCTGATACTTCTGAGGCTACCCAGTGTCGCGCTCCTGCCACGTGGCCCCCTGGTGGGTGTTCCTCTGCCTACGGGCGTGCTTGGGGCCCTCACTATCTGGGGCTGGGCGCTTGGGCGTTTGTCAGCTCGGCCTGGTGGCTGCCTGGTGGGGCTCGGGTCCTCTGGTCCTGTCAGGTCTGGACCTGAGGGATGGGCGTCCCCGGTGCCCGAGCCTCGGTGACCGGCCCTGGGGCTACGTCGGTGCAGCGGGCTCCGGCGGGGGCCTGTGTATTGTCGCTGTTGACCCCGGGGGGTCATTGTGTGTGGTCCCTGGTGGGGTTCGTCCGGTTCTTCCACTTGGTCGGATCTGGGGAGTGGACGAGTGGCTCGTCCTGTTCGGGTGGTCCTGGGGACTCTGGGCTCGGGGTCCTTCCTGGGGTCTTGGGCTTTGATCGCCCCTTCGTCTGTCTCGGGCTTTGGGGGGACGGGTCTCTGATGCTTCACAGTCGCTACTAAATGTTCTATTGGAGGAACCTTATTCACTTATGCATGCTCACAACCACACACAAATGGATGCAGGGATGTATAGTAGATGTATGTAGATGGGTATATAAATGAATATAAATATATATGTATGTATATTGTATATATATTTGTAGGTATGGGTATGTGTATTTATAGAAATCTTTTGCAAGGTCATGAATATTATCAGTCTTTATGCTTGTATGTTTCGTTGTTGTGTTCTGTCATGTGCTTTGCAGGATTGTGGACGGAGGTTTGGTGTGTTTGCCTTGTGCTCTTTCTGTGGACAATTGTTGTTTTGTTGTCTCACTTTCTCTTTTCTTTCTTTCTCTATTAAAAAAAAAATACATATTGGAGTGAGAGGATGGCTATAAGGTGTGAAGGGAGGCCATCTATAAATGGAAAAAAAATAAAAATAATAATAATAAAAAAAAAAAGCTGAATGGAAACGGCACGATTCAAATTAACTTCCTCTAACTCAAAAAAAGTTGATACGCTCGCTTGAGGTGGTTTTTGGGTTTTTCGAATCAGAGCCGATGCGCAAAACGAGAGATGGAAACAGATTTGCCGACTCAGTTCTGACGTAGCGAACATTCACGTCACGTGACTTCGTCTCCGGACAACATGTAACATCGCTAAAACTAGTTGGCATGACAGAATAAATACAACTTGCCCGATAGCAACACATACCTGAAATATTCTCTCCATTTTGCCGAGATGTGTGGTTGGGTCCTGTTTTCAACCGCTACTTCCTGTTTACTGTAGACATGCGTAACGCTGACGTCTGACCCTGACGTCTGACGTAATGTCGCTTTGCGTGGCCTGGTGGATGCGCTTCAAGCCAGTTGATGGAAACACTTCTGATTCGCATTAATTTTTATTTACATTTTTGCGAAATTTCAAAAATTCGCTCAAAATTCGAATTGAAAATAGATGGAAACACGGTTAATGAGTCAGCTGCTTTAACAAATTTCTCTTTTACCATCTCTTCATCTTAAAAAGACTTATTGGACTTAACAAGTTAAGTGACTCACCTGGAATGATGCTTCTGTAGCTGCCTTCATTTTTGTGATCAACTGTAAGAAAAATATAGATAACTAGGTTTTTAGTTCACCTTTTCCTTTTTCAGCTTGCTTTTCGGAAAGACGTCGGTGTCATAGTTTTTAGGAATAGTCCGAAAATGCCACTTTGGTACACTTGCAAGGTAAATGCATCTCAAATATGACGTGAAAAAAAGTCTACCCCATTTCGTGTGGAAATAGTAGGTTTTTTGCTTCTTACTTGGTCCAGCTCCCCCACTTATTTTACACACTTTCTTGAGGTTAGATTAGAAGAAATAAACTGGAGGCAACTCGTTTGTTTTTAGTGCGGCTGTATGTACATGTGTGGTTGCCTGTGTCAGAAAAAGTCCGGTCTCAGATTGGCTGTCTTGTATGTCAATCAAGGGTGCGGTTGAATGTGCATGCGTGGTGACCTATGTGTCAGAAAAGGTTCGGTCTCTGATTTGCTTTGATGTCAATCAAGTGATGAATTGCATAGTGAGGATGGATTGATAGACTGATGTCTATTAAAAAATAAAAATGAAAAGAAATTAAAAAAGACTGACATCTAATTCACCATGTGATCTAATCAATTTGCTTTCGCGATTGAGCGGTAGATCGAGTTTGATGTATTTAGCACCCCTGTTCTACACAGTATAATTTCTACTCACCTGAATACCGTGCACCAATAGATTTAGGTTAAGGTTTAAGTGCATTCCTTGTGCAATTCCTGTCCAGAAAAACACTAATCTTCAAAACTACATAACATCCATTATTTAAATCTCTCAGGTATGGGAGACATCAGAGTACAGGCCTGGAGTGACTATTTGGGAGGACTGGGACATTTCCCGGTGGGCCGGTCTGATACATGGACCGCAGAACTGGCGCACCCTGTTCTTTTTTTTGTTTTAGAACTTTTTATTAACAACATAAAAACACAGAACACTGCTATGGCTGTACCAGGGCCATACCGCCTCCATGGACAGCTCTCGTTTTGTTGCAGAAGTTGGATCCTCAATGCCACCTGTCCAGTAGCCCAGTAGACATGCAGCAACTGACCGGTCGGAAAACTCAATTTGCCCCAAAGGTAAACACCCCTTACCTGCAGATCTGCAGCCCAGCTTTGATTTGTAGGCACTTTGTGGTCTAGTATTTGTTAAAACTAAATTGATTTTGTACAAAGTGTTTAATAGGTTGTGTAATGTAAAATTTACACTCTTACATACTGAATTCCAGTGTGAGTTCTTACCCTGTGTTGCTCTGGGGCATGAAAACATCCACTGCAGTAACTATGTTGTTATTAGTAGCTTAGAATTATTATTAGATTATTTTTTAAATATTTAACATGTCACCTTATTTGCCTTAATGTTTGCTTACAAGGTGTAGAAATGCCTCACTAAATGCCTCATGTAATGCCATGAGCTTCACTACCTCCATCATTACGGCTATCTTGTCTGTTTGTCCAAGGTTAGCTCATCCTGGGTTACATTTCCTTGTGGGCAAAGCAATCTTGTCATCTTAGGGCAGCTGTGGCTGAGTGGTTAGAGCAGTCATCCTTCAGTGCAAGAGTTTGGGGTTCAAATCCACCAGCAGTCACATGCCGAAGTGTTCCTGAGCAAGACATTGAACCACTCATTGCCTCCTACGTGTGTCCCATTGTTGTATGAATGTGGTAAAGCACTGATTAAATGGTTTAAATGGTTACTGTTGCACTGAGGGACTGAGAGAAATTCAATTCAAATTTCAATCCTGTGTATGTCCTGTATATATTGCAGTTTTGACAATAAAGTTGACTTTGACTAGTTTCTTTAGAATGATTTGTTCAATTAGCTTCGTAGAGATCTGGTAGAGTGCTGTATGAATGGGTAAATGAGGACACAGATTGTGTTTAAAAGCACTTTGAGTGTCTTGATAATACAGAAAGGCGCTTTATAAGTACAGTCCATTTACTGTTCATGTAAAATATTTGATAATGTTCTCATAGAAACAGTTCCTGAATGTTGTTCATACTGTGTTAATGCTACAAGTTTGTCTTTTGACTCTACAACTGTGTTTTTCAACCACTGTGCCTAGGCACACTAGTGTGCTGCGAGTGATCGTCAGGTGTGCCTTGGAAATTATCAAAAAAAGACCCCCCCCCCTTCTACAACCTCTTTAAATTTAAGACCACATTGTTGTGGTACTGTTCGGGTGTATTTTTGAAGACATGTTAAGTGCAATTTGAAATAAGAAATATAATATATCATAAAAATACATTTTTGTGTTTATTTCATTCCTATTCAAGACACTTTGATAAGAATGACTATATATTTAATATAGGCAGATACAGTGCATCTATGTTTACAATTTTGGTTGGTGGTGTGCCTCGGGAATTTTTTCAATGAAAACACTGTGCCTTGGCTCAAAAATGGTTGAAAAACACTGCTCTGGACATTCAAAAAAACTAAACTAAACAAAGCAAAAAATGGTAGAAATGTTTCGTCTTTTGTCCGAAAGACTTCCTCAGTCTAAGCTGCTGTATTCAGCTCAGTCTTATAAATAGCACCCTCTCACAGTGGATCAACCAGTTTGCTGATGACAGCCTGAAACCAGCTGCTCACATGATCAAGGAGGACCATCAGTCTAACGATGGATCGTTAGCACCCTGATGGTTCTTTGCTATTCACAGAGGGCTGAGTGATAGCAATAACAACATTGTAAGAGGGAGACAGTTGAACCCGGAGGCCTCCACCCCGTTTAATGATGGACAGTTTCTTTTCACAAAGATGGCCTCCTTTACTCCTCTCTCAAACCATCGTTCCTCTCTATCAAGGATGTGAACATCTTCATCCTTGAAAGAGTGACCGCTGGCGTGGAGATGAGTGTAGACTGCAGAGTCCTGACCTGATGATGTTGATCTTCTGTGCTGGGCCATCCTTTTGGCCAGTGGCTGTTTAGTTTCCCCGATGTAAGACTGATCACAGCCCTCCTGACACTGAACAGCATACACAATATTACTCTGTTTGTGCCGGGGGACTGGATCTTTGGGATGAACCAGTCTTTGCCGTAATGTATTTTGGGGTTTAAAAGCCACTGGGACGTTGTGTTTAGAAAATAAACGTCTCAATGTCTCTGAAACTCCCGCAACATACGGAATGACCACTGGTCTGGGTCTGGGTTCCTTCTTTTCACCTGATGGCTGGCTGGAGTCCTGTTTGGGTTTCTTCTCTGCTTTCAGGAAGGCCCAGTTAGGATATCCACATTTCTCTAGAGCCTGTTTTGTGTGTGATTTCTCCTTCTGTCTGGCTCCTGAGTTAGTGGGGACGCTGTCTGCTCTGTGATACAGAGTCCTGATGACTCCTAACTTGTGCTCCAGAGGGTGATGGGAGTCAAACTGTAAATACTGGTCTGTGTGTGTGGGTTTGCGGTACACCTCAGTTTGCAAATTTCCTCTATCAGAAACTGAGACCTCACAGTCCAAGAAAGCCAACCTGCCATTTTTTACATCTTCTCGTGTGAACTTGATATATTTATCCACAGAGTTGATGTGATCAGTGAAATGTTGGACTTCCTGAGATTTAATTTTAACCCAGGTGTCGTCAACATACCTGAACCAATGACTTGGTGGTCTCCCTGAAAAGGACGTCAAGGCTCTCTTTTCTACCTCCTCCATGTACAGGTTGGCAACAATAGGAGAAACTGGAGACCCCATAGCACACCCATGTTTCTGCCTATAATATTGCTCCCCATATGTGAAGTAGGTTGACTGCAGGCACAGTTTCAAGAGTTGACACAGTTGCTCTGTGGAAAGCGTGGAGGCCTCTGGGTTCAACTGTCCCCCTTATACAACGCTGTTATTGCTAGTATCACTCAGCCCTCTGTGAATAGCAAACAACCATCAGGGTGCTAACGATCCATCGTTAGGCTGATGGTCCTCCTTGATCATGTGAGCAGCTGGTTTCAGGCTGTCATCAGCCAACTGGTTGATCCACTGTGAGAGGGTGCTATTTATAAGACTGAGCTGAATACAGCACCTCAGACTGAGGAAGTCTTTCGGATGAAAGACGAAACGTTTCTACAATTTTTTTTTTTTTTTTTTTTGAATGTCCAGAGGACCAGACTTATCTTTTTTTAGATTTTTCTACCTGGATTATTGAGCATGCATCAGGGTATCAAAGTACTGAAGTTTTATGATTTGGTGGACTATAATATTTTGTTAGTAATAGAACCCTCAAAATGTATTTTGTTAAGAGAGAAAGCTGCCACAGTCTAAAGGGAACTGAAATTTTTGAAAAGCCAAAGTATAGGACTAGTTTGAAGGGACGGTTTATTTCAATACAGGGAGTTGAATGGTTTGGGAAATGATGTTAAAGATGTAAACTCTGTGCTTATGTTAAAAAAATGATCAAAACTAAATTGTTAATGTGGTACTGGGATGTCCTGCGGACATTAAACGCACCACAGTTGCTGCGATGTGATTGGTGGGTCTGGGGCTGGCTTCCTGTTTAAAACGGGCCCAGTTCTCTCAGTTGACACACGTCATCCATGCTGGCTGTGTCACGCGCTAGCGTATTGGTCTCGCGACCACTGCCAAGCTTCCTGCTTCCCTCTCTGCTAGAGGTGGAGCTCGGTGGTGAGTAAAAGTGCCATTTTATCTCTCTGTTTTATACTTTTTAGATTTTAATGTCAAATATTTATTGTTTTAGTTCGTTGCTGTTTGTCCTTTGGCGTCCTTCTGTCGGCTATTTGTCCTGGGTGTTCGTCTACGGCTGTCCCGACTGGTGTTCTGCCTCCACCTGGGTCGCCCATCATCTGCTGACTGGTCCTGGATTAGTGTCCGCTGCCTGGACGGCGTGGGGCGGGCCGCGTCACGCGTCCTGCGGGCTGAGTTGGGCCTAACGTCCAGCTCAACTAAACAGGCGTCGGCTGCCGAGTGGCGTCTCTTCCGGACGACAGACCCTACCAGGGTGGACTGTCCTCTGAACTGTTACCAAATCCCTCCAGGAGGTGACAGTACCGGTACTCCTGGTTTGGTGTAGGAAGTGTGTGTGTGTGTGCGTGTGTGTGTGTGTATATGTTTGTGTGTGATTTTCCTGTTTTAAATGGACTGCCATAATTGCACTTTTAAATGTTGATTGGAGTTGACTGCCTTTTTAATTTGTAAATATTTTAAATTTAGGATTTTATATATTTAATTAAACTACTGTGCAATTTAACTGGTGTCAGTATGTAAACTTGTCCCAAACCTCCTCTGCAAACGGGTCTGCGTGCTTTTAAAGGTAACTTTTTAGGTACAACCATTTTAACCAATTTTATTTATTTAAAATAGTATATTTAAACCTTTTAAATTTCAGAACTCGGCTGCAAACCGCTCCAGTGAAAGTTGTAAATCACGAACTGATGAAGCCAGTAGGACCACATCATCTGCAAAAAACAGAGAAGCGATTCTAAGGTCACCAAAACGGATCCTCTCAACACCTTGGCTGCGCCTAGAAATTCTGTCCATAAAAGTTATGAACAGAATCGGTGACAAAGGGCAACCTTGGCGGAGTCCAACTCTCACCGGAAACGAGCCTGACTTACTGCCGGCAATGCGGACCAAGCTCTGACACCGGTCGTACAGGGACCTAACAGCCCTTATCAAAGGGCCTGGTACCCCATACTCCCGGAGTACCCCCCACAGAACCCCCCGAGGGACGCGGTCGAATGCCTTCTCCAAGTCCACAAAACACATGTAAACTGGTTGGGCAAACTCCCACGCACCCTCCAGGACCCTGCTGAGGGTGTAGAGCTGGTCCAGTGTTCCACGACCAGGACGAAAACCACACTGCTCCTCCTGAATCCGAGGTTCGACTATCCGACGGACCCTCCTCTCCAGAACCCCTGAATAGACCTTACCAGGGAGGCTTAAGAGTGTGATCCCCCTATAGTTGGAACACACCCTACGGTCCCCCTTTTTAAATAGGGGAACCACCACCCCAGTCTGCCAATCCAAGGGAACTGCCCCCGATGTCCACGCGATATTGCAGAGTCGCGTAAGCCAACACAACCCTACAACATCCAGAGCCCTAAGGAACTCCGGGCGAATCTCATCCACCCCCGGAGCCTTGCCACCGCGGAGCTTTTTAACCACCTCGGCGACCTCAGCACCAGAGATCGGAGAACCCGACCCAAAGTCCCCAGGCTCTGCTTCCTCAGTGGAAGACGTGCCAGTAGGATTGAGGAGGTCTTCGAAGTATTCCGCCCACCGACTCACAACATCCCGAGTTGAGGTCAGCAGCACGCCACCTCCACCATAAATGGTGTTGGTCTCGTACCTCTTTCCCCCCCTGAGACGCCGGATGGTGGACCAGAATCGCCTCGAAGCCGTACGGAAGTCATTCTCCATGGCCTCTCCGAACTCCTCCCACGCCCGAGTTTTTGCCTCAGCAACCACCCGAGCCGCATGCCGCTTGGACTGCCGGTACCTATCAGCTGCTTCCGGGGTCCCACAAGCCAAAAAGGCCCAATAGGACTCCTTCTTCAGCCTGACAGCATCCCTCACTGCCGGTGTCCACCACCGGGTTCGAGGGTTGCCACCTCGACAGGCACCAACAACCTTGCGGCCACAGCTCCGATAAGCTGCCTCGACAATAGAGGCGCGGAACACGGCCCACTCGGACTCCATGTCCCCCGCCTCCCTCGGAACGTGTTCAAAGCTCTCCCGGAGGTGGGAGTTAAAGCTCCGTCTTACGGGAGACTCTGCCAGACGTTCCCAGCAGACCCTCACGATACGTTTGGGTCTGCCAGGTCTGACCGGCATCCTCCCCCACCATCGGAGCCAACTCACCACCAGGTAGTGGTCAGTAGACAGCTCCGCCCCTCTCCTCACCCGAGTGTCCAAGACATGCGGCCGCAGATCAGATGAGACGACAACAAAGTCGATCATCGAACTGCGACCTAGGGTGTCCTGGTGCCAAGAGCACATATGGACACCCTTATGCTTAAACATGGTGTTCGTTATGGACAATCCATGACGAGCACAGAAGTCCAATAACAGAACACCACTCTGGTTCAGATCAGGGGGGCCGTTCCTCCCAACCACACCCCTCCAGGTCTCACTGTCATTGCCCACGTGAGCGTTGAAGTCCCCCAGTAGAACAAGGGAGTCCCCAGGAGGCGCACTCTCCAATACCCCCTCCAAGGACTCCAAAAAGGGTGGGTAGTCTGAGCTGCCGTTTGGTGCATAGGCACAAACAACAGTCAGAGCCCGTCCCCCCACACGTAGGCGAAGGGAGGCTACCCTCTCGTTCACCGGGGTGAACCCCAACGTACAGTCAGCAGATGATGGGCGACCCAGGTGGAGGCAGAACACCAGTCGGGACAGCCGTAGACAAACACCCAGGACAAATAGCCGACAGAAGGACGCCAAAGGACAAACAAGCGGTTTGCAGCCGAGTGTGATGCGGCCGGGATGAGGATCAGTTCCTCCAAATCCGAGGCCATGGTCTTGAGCCGGAAAAGGGTAGCATGCCCTCTCCGGGTCGGGGAGGAGGTCCTGCCCCAAGTGGAGGAGTTTAAGTATCTCGGGATCTTGTTCACGAATGAGGGAAAACTGGAGCGTGAGATCGATAGGCGGATAGGTGCAGCGTCCGCAGTGAAGCGGGCGCTGTACCGGTCTGTCGTGGTGAAGAGAGAGCTGAGTCAAAAGGCAAAGCTCTCAATTTACCGATCGATCTACGTTCCCACCCTCATCTATGGTCATGAGCTTTGGGTTATGACCGAAAGAACAAGATCTCGGATACAAGCGGCTGAAATGAGTTTTCTCCGCAGGGTGGCTGGACTCTCCCTTAGAGATAGGGTGAGAAGCTCAGTCATCCGGGAGGGACTCGGAGTAGAGCCGCTGCTTCTCCACATCGAGAGGAGCCAGTTGAGGTGGCTCGGGCATCTGGTTAGGATGCCTCCTGGACGCCTCCCTGGTGAGGTGTTCCGGGCACGTCCCACCGGGAGGAGACCCAGAGGAAGACCCAGGACGCGCTGGAGGGACTATGTTTCTCGGCTGGCCTGGGAACGCCTTGGGATTCCCCCGGAGGAACTGCTCCAAGTGGCTGGGGAGAGGGAAGTCTGGGCCTCCCTACTTAGGCTGCTACCCCCGCGACCCGACCCCGGATAAGCGGAAGAAGATGGATGGATGGATGGATGGATGAAATTTCAGAACTCAATTTTAACCACACCCGACCCGGCTACATTAACAAACTACTAAACCTTTTAGTTAAGTGTTTAATGTTCTAGATATTTGTAGATTGTGAAAAGTTACTCTTTTTTGCTCTGTTACTTATAGAAGATTATTGTTTTAATTGATTGTTTGAACTTGTTTTGTTTTTGAAAAAAGGGGCAGATAAAATAAGATTTCTTCATATTTCATATACGTGATATGTTTTTTTTCTTTTTCTTTTGGTTTTTAATCTAAAATGAATAAAAAAAAAAATAAAAATAAAGTCCATATCCACTTCTTCTGAACAAAGACGTCAATGACTTTTTTCTTCCTTGTTGGCTTTCAGTTTTAAAAGTCTCTGCCTCCATGGAGATCAGATGAAAGCCTTCCTTGATCAGAATTTAATCCTCCATTGCGAAATTATCGCTAATCAGGAGAAAAAACAACTGAATCACTAGCGCGTTTGCTGCCGTTTTATGAGATCGCTCAGCAAACATACAGTTTTAGACAAAAACACTAGACATTACTGTATATTCACCAGCTAAACTATAGAAATGTAGTTTATATAGCAAAAGTATTTGGACATTTTAATAGCGACATAAAAGGGGCAGGAATACGGGCTCACTGCAGCATGCAGCACGTCAGCCGAGTGATTGCGCAATCTGATGAAGTGGAGCAGCCGGTGCCTCTCCGCGCATGTCTGCACGTCTCTGCGTGAGTATGTAGTGGACCTACCCAAGGTCAAACTGAAGTCTTTTTGAACTGTTCCAGAGATGACCTTTACTGACCTTTCAATAACCAGACATTTAACACAATTTATTTTATTAGTTTAAATCAAAGGACAGATTCACTCAAAAAGAGACTATTTCTATCTTTGAGTTTGTTCTAATACAAATATAATCAGAGCATCACCTGTGTTTATTCATGAGCAATGTTGTAATTTACAATATATCATGATCACATATGTTATATGCTGTGTTATTTCCTTAAATGTGAAGCATTACTGTGTCACTTCTGCCAATGAAGGTGTCTAACGATGTCAGAGTTCAGATAATATGTCAAACTGACTTGCACAGAAGTTGTTTTGGTTGAGTTCAGCTAAATCTCGAACTAAGCGTCGAAATGTCTCTTCACTTTCAGACACTTTCCCAACACATTCTTCTGTTTATCTAAGCAGACTTGCTGTCAACCTTGAGTCTTCACTTCACGTTTTCCCACTCCTCTTGGTCCACGGACCAATGATGAAACGGTTTTCTGGTCTCAACACTTCTAGAAAAAACGTTTGCTTTCGTGAACGTACAGAGTTTGAATGGACAGAGACCTGAAAGCTCTCTACCTTGGCAGCTGATTAAGTTTGGTCAAAAGCCAAAGACTGACTTATCAGCTGGAACTTCATGGATGACTCCATGAAGTTCACAGAGCAAAAGCTCTCTATGACTTTCTGGAGGAAAGCTTTATTTTGAAACTAACCCAGAAGCTGCCACTGTCTTTGACGAAGAAGGCAGGCGTCACGACACGTGAATCCATGAACACACCGAGGTACACCGGACTTCATAGGCCCAGAACCTGTGAGGCTCAGACTGCTTCTGCAACTACCAACCGAGACTGAACGTCAACAGGTACAGAGTTGCAGATGTTTCTTGGATCGTGCTGTGAAGTCGAGCTGGTTCTCGTACGGAGGAGTGTCATTTCTGGTTAAACTCAAAATAGATTTTCCTCTCTCCATCTTTAATCTATTCCTCTTAAACCTTTCTTATCTTAATTTCTAAGCTGGTAACTACATTTTAAGCTAAGAGCCACAGACTAAGTATGTTGACAACCTGTATTTATGTCTGTTGTTGCAATTTAAATGTGCTGACGTGTTAAATTGCAAGAAAGTGAAAATCAGTCAATCAAGTGTAATGGTGTTAATTTTAGTTGATTTATTTTAAATAAATGGTGGTGTCTCCTGGCATACCAACTAAAATCAACGTCTCTGTCACTTAATGGCTTTATGGTTTATTTATCTATCATAAAGATCACAGAAATATTAGGTAAACTGAAAAAGAAAAGAATCCATGAAAATACTATTCAATCTGAATAAGTAATTAAGATATATAAAGTGTGTCAGTTTAATATTGACCTCCTCATATATCCTACATCTGGTGGTCCTGTACGAGTTTTCTGAAAGATTATTCATAAATCTGTGATCTCTCATGAACTGTAACGTCATGTTTGCATATTAGGATCCAAGTTTTAGACTCTAACAGATTAATTCTTTTGGCTGGAAGTGTTCAGAACGATTGCAGGACTGTAGTTAATGACATTTGAAGCTGACATTGTTATTTGTTCAACTTTTTAAAACGCTATACGTAGTTTTGGTGGGTAGTTGTCAGGCTGTGCGGGAAGTGTCTTGGTGGTTCTGATAGACCCGGTCCAGATTACTTGTCCACAAGCTGGGGCGATCTCACTGCAAATTGACTAGTCATTTTTAGAAGCTATTATTAAAGGGGACCTCAGATGTATTTTTTAAATTTTTATGGTATTTCTGTGGGATATCCAGACCCTATTCCTTCAATTTAATGCACAAAATAATTATTAGATAATCAATTATACCCTTTTTAATTCTGCCATTTTTAACTTTCGTTTTGAACGACCGGTTTCTTGAAGTCCACGCCCTTCAACGATCTGTTCACGCCCTCTGTAACAGCCAGTATCTGTAATGTGTTGTTGTTTTAAAATTAGCTCTTTTTTTATTACTCATTTGACTTACTGTTAGTGTTAGCTTAAGATAACTTACCGAAACCCGTCTGAGCGCGCCGCAGTTTGCTGCTCCTTTTAGCATTAGACCACCCGAATCCGAAGCTAATGTTAGCTTGTTCCTCTTCCGGTTTTCGCCAGCTCCGCTCGTTGCACGCGATGAGATTTTGGGAGTTATCGCTGTTCCAGTGAAGACAACACAAAGTTCACCAAGTGTCTCCCGTAAATTAATCTGTAAGGAGAAGGTCCTCTTGCTGCGAGCCTGCTGCGAGGCTGCTGCAAGGCTGTACAGTTGAAGCTCCGCTCCATCGCGCCGGAAGAGGGTCCCGTCGAACCCGGTCCTTCCGCCTGTGGTCCGCTCGTTTAATTTTTGCCGGCTGCGCGTTGGCAGCGATCGCAAATACACTAAAAATTGAACTAAAACATAAAAATAACAATTATACTTTATTTATAAAGCCATTTAAAAAAACACAGCTGCAACAAAGTGCTGTACACATGAAATTAAGAACATATAAACAAAAGATGAGATGAAATCATGAAAAACAACAGTCATGTGTTTAATACAGAAGTGGGTTGAGCCTAACCAGGGGTTGCTAGGTGAGGGGCTGGACTCAGGTTTGATCTGATTGGCTGGCGGCTTGTGACGTCAATAAATGCAGGAAGTGTGAATCCTGGTGTATTTATCAAAAATAAATAAATCTACTTAGAGTAAATAAACCACTGGGTGCATTTTTTTGGCACAAGGACTGTTTTTTTATGAAGTAAATACCCAAAGTTTAGTAAAAAAACATTAAAAAGTGAATTTTGCATGTGTGGTCCCCTTTAACATCTACAAGATTGTTGTGCTAGTATTTTTACATTTTAGAGCAGGTCAAAAGAAGCATATTACTGTTGAAACATTGTCGGATAGTGGTTCTGTTCAGACCTAAGTTTCTGCTCCATTAAAAAGTGGACCAGAACCGACCTTGACGCGCTCCGAGAGAGTCCGTGTTGGGTTGCAGTTGAAGTGCTGTGTTACTAAGCGTAGCTAAGTTGTGCCTGTTTTAAATGTGATTGCCACGTTTCAGAATTTTGGAAAGTTAATTCGAAGTGTTTATGAGTTGTGTAAGAGTCTATAAAATTGTGTTCTGTTGTGCTAAGGTAACGTTAAAGCGACGTGTCATACACGTTTGTTTATGAGCTGTGATTGGATGAAACGAGAGCTGTGAGCTATCAATCACTCTCATATCTGTAAAGCGAGCACTGATTCGCTGAAGTGGGGGAAGCACGCCGCTGCGACCCGCCCATTTTTGTCGTCATTTCCAGGTGCTGCACTTTGAGTGACAGCTTACACTCACAAGACAAACGGAGATTTTACTAAAAGTTTTCTCAAAACATCATAAAAAGTCAGCATTTTTATGGTGAAATACCACCTTTAAAATTGTTTTGTACACAAACCAAAAACTCCTGTTCATTTTAAATAAAAAATTTAGAATAACAGAGGTACAGACAAACATTTTGCTTATTTTAAATACTGAAGAGATTTAAAACAACACTTATAAAGCATCTTCTATTTGATTTTCACATTAAATCAAAAAACAAAATGATGGAGACGATTCATTCCCACATTAAGCTCTTCACATCTCTGCATTTTATACAGAATGGTGTACACATCTGTACACTTTTAGTTAAAAATGGCATTTTTAACGTATTTCTGTGTACAACTAATGACTCCAGTTTATTTAAAATAAGGACATTTTTAAATAACAAACTACAAACATCTCTCATTAATTTGGAGAAAATTTCAATACAAAGATGGGATATGAAATAAATGATAAAGCTTTCAAGCTGATCGCATCAAGGCTTGAAGAGCTTGAAGTATTAAAGCAGAAGCACATTCAAAGAAGTGAGAAAGCTCACCAGGAAAGCCTTGAGGTACAACATTTGTTAAGAGAATCAAACATAAAATGGTATGCTGTAAATGTTTGTGAAGCTCACAGACAAAGCAATGACCCGATTTGGTTCAAACAAAAAACAGTCAAAAAGGTCAAATCCCACTCGCTGGAGCTGGAAGGGACAAATTCATCAACTCCCTCTCCTAACGTAGGCGAGAAGAAACATGTTTTTCAAACTAACAAACCACGAAATGTTGATGCCAGCTGGAACAATGACCCGAAGTGGTTAAAAAGTGACCCATTATGGTTTAAAAGGATGTGCCCAGTCCCTGCGCCTCGGACAAAACTGTCAGAGATAAGCAAAAAACCACAAATGGTAGGTGTCCACTCTTTAAGTAACCCCCTGTGGTCTACACCGAGCAAAGGCCCTGTCCTTGCACCTTGGACTAGACAGTCCGAGACTAGCAAAAGGTCACGGAAGTTCCAGAAAAAAGGCAACATACCTCTAAGCTCTGAGGAGATAGTGGACATAAGTTGATTGTTTGAAAACTTGAATGTTACTGAGGGTGACCAAACTGGTACACTGAGTGACCTTGTCTTTGATAACTCCGAGCACATGAATAACTCAGAGCACACAGTTGATGACAAAGACAGCAAACAAATTGCTGATAGTCTACAACATCCTGAAGGTCATGATGCTGACAGCCAACAAGATGCTGACAGTCACTTGGACATCATTGTTACAGATTTCGAGGAGCCTTCATCAGACAAAAAGGGGGCAAACTCACATTACCTACCACAGGTAGAAAAAGGTGTTGAGATCCAAGGATCCCACACCGAAGATGCTGTACTGTCCCCTGGGACAGGTAAATCGGCTATCAGCCAAGCTTTCGATGAAACCTTGGTTCAGGGACATTTGTGTCTAGAACTAATCAGAAATGACATAGATTTTACAGACTCAAAGAGCCCCTCTTCAGTCAAGAAGTGGGAAGACACACACAACGACAGTGACCCGTCGCAGTCTGTACAATCAGACACACCTGCGACTGCGCCAACAGTTGTGACACACCTGAATTACACAGAACGGGGTAAACATAGGAAGATACGTTGGCCGAAACCTAAAAGGTTCCTGTGTACTGTCTTCTCTCAGCTGTGCGAACAGCTTAAACTAAACGGTGGCATCCTAACTTGTGCTCATGGACGGACGTCCTCACCTGTGTTCGTGGTCCCCCATGACCAAAGGGGGGTGATGTTAGGTCATGCCCAAGACAAAGATTTGAATGTACACCTCAGAAACACTTTTGCTTTCGTCCAGAAAAACCTAGAAAGATCCGCTGAAGGACGCAAGGCGTACTATGACCAGAAGGCCTCTCACAATGAACTCCAAGTGGGAGATAAGAGTCTGTCCTTACGCAAGAAAAATATATTTTACAATATATTTTTCAACAATATATTGCATTTCATAATAAAGTAATTTTGGGGTTGTTTGAAAGTATTTGACAAGATTAAGGTTACTGTGGTTTGTATCAGTTGATATGGATTATTAATACCCTAAAATTAAATTAAAATTACAGCATGAAATATATATTAAAATATATATTGAAAAATATATGAACACAATATATTGTAATATATGTAATAATATATAAGGAATTGCCGCTTTTAATATATTGAAAAATATATTAGAATATATATCTACACATATATGCCAAAATATAACAAAAAATATATCAAATAATATATTTAAAATATATTGTAAAATATATGAATTTAATATATTTTATGGTATATTAACCAATATATCTAAATATATTTTGCCATATATTGAAAAATATATGAACACAATATATTGTAATATATGTAATAATATATAAGGAATTGCCGCTTTTAATATATTGAAAAATATATTAGAATATATATCTACACATATATGCCAAAATATAACAAAAAATATATCAAATAATATATTTAAAATATATTGTAAAATATATGAATTTAATATATTTTATGGTATATTAACTAATATATCTAAATATATTTTGGCATATATTTTTTTACATATGTGGCTATTCTTTATATATTATATAATATATTGCATTATATATTACATTGGTACATTTGTCAATATATTTTAGAATATATTTTAGAATATATATAT
>JBBPBX010001490.1:81924-102149 GCA_038048925.1 Garcialebias charrua | reverse complement strand
ATATATAAATAGCGGATTAGATTAGCTTCCCCTAATTTTCATAAGACATTTGTGCTTTTGAAATTGTGGACCTAAAAAAATTAATAAGCGTTTTAGAAATTGTGGAACTAATTTTTTAATTAGCGGTGCCCACCTTTGGTACCGGTAAGTCCCTTATTAATTTCCTCTGCGCGCAGAGACAGGAGTACTGTACACAGGTCTCGGCATCACCCCAATTAGCCATTTCTGTGATGATCAATAAAAAAAGAAATAGATTGAGCGAGGAATAGCGAGTGATGCGCAAGTGAAATACAAATGTCATGTTCTTGTTTACACATTTAAATGGAGTGCGACAGTGTGCGCCGGGATAGTACGTCATTATTCAAATCAGTTTGAAGCCGCAGCAGCCCGACACTTTCACAAGTCGACAGATCTGGGCTTAATACTACCTCTGCTCGCGGATCAGAGGCGAGTAAAATTAACTCGCCAAGCCGCGTTTGTGTTTCTTCTGAATGCTCGTTGGAGGACTGAACACGCATCAGACACGGATTGAGCTGTTTTATGAAAGGGGCTTTAGAGAGTACAGGCAGTTGTAGCCTCCACAGCTAGCAAAATGGGAAACCGGAAACTGCAGGAAACTTCGTAAATCGGCTTCAAAATAAAAAAATTCAAAATTATTATTATTATTTTTTATTTCAAATTTATTTATGGAAATGCGTGTCATAACTAGGGCTGAACGATTTTGGAAAATAATCTAATTGCGATTTTTTTTCTATAAATTACGATTGCGATTTAAAATGCAATTATTTTTACTGGTTCTGTATTAATTCATATCACTAACTACGCAACTGTTTTTTTTAAATCAGATAATTAATGCGCTTTTTCACGAAGAACGTTAGCTTGCTGAGCTAGCTGCTAACAGGGCACCGTCGACAACAGACCCGGTCACATGACCAGCTCGCTCTCTGTTTATCTCCCGTGGTCTCGGTGTTTCAGCCTGTAAGATCAGATACACGTTTAAATGAGCTAACTTACCTGAATTTATAACTTTTATGACTTCTGTCGAGCCTGGAGCAACTGTGTTGGAGCGCACGGTCTCCTCCTCCCTGCTCTCTCTCTGTTTTGCTCCGCTCAGAGCTGCGCGCGGCCAGAGCGGTTCACTACCAAATCTCGTGACCAGTCAAATCGCAGCCCGTGCGATTAGAGAATCGCGTTTTAACATATCGCGAGATAATCGCAAATGCGATTAATCGTCCACCCCTAGTCATAACCACGAAACGTCTTAAGTCGAGGCCGTCGTAAGTCGGGGACTACCTGTATTTTGTAAAAGAAATCTGCACAGAACTTCATTGAACATTTAAAGTTTGGTTAAATAGTCAAATTTTGAAGTTTTTTTTCCTCATGAAGGGACTCATCCTGTAGTATGAAGTCATCAGAGCACAATGTTAGAAGGAGAACATCGGCTGGTAACTCGTCTTTTGGACTGCTGTTAAATGAAACATTTTGAAGCGGGCCACCCTTCTCTGCCTGAATCAGACTCTGTTCTGGGCCTGGCTACCCTCTGATTGCACCATCAAGGTTCAAGGTGATTTTGTTGGCATTTGCATCACATGTGGTACATGAGGTGGAATTAAATTGCAGTGTTTCCCCTACCATTACTGTATATAGGCTGGGCGCCCCGCCCCGTCAACGGAACCGAGCGCCCCGCCTACCCAACGCTCCAACCACCTGTCGGCACTAATGTAACTCTAAACTAGAAGCTTGCACTGCAGGTACACTAGCTGAAAACCAGTGCTGGGCACCGCTAATTAAAAAATTAGTTCCACAATTTCTAAAACGCTTATTAATTTTTTTAGGTCCACAATTTCAAAAGCACAAATGTCTTATGAAAATTAGGGGAAGCTAATCTAATCCGCTATTTATATATTTCTATATTATATATATATATATTTATATATAGCCGGCAGCGTTATCAATATTTGCACTACACTGCCAACTGAAAAGTAACAAAAATGATCCTAAAAGGATGAAATTACAAAAATCAAAGGATTTATTTAATACTTTACGTACATATATTCTATTCGGCCACGAAATTAACAAAAAATAGAATGATCTTTTAATCCCTAAAACCACGTTTAAATCTCAAATACACGGGTGTGTCGCCACCGCATTTATACATAACCCCAAAAATACACTGCACGCGGCTCCGCCCCGCTCCGGTCCGCAGGTCGCAGCTGAGCGAGTCCAATTTCCACTGCCTGCGCTCCGCTCAGGTCCGCCTGGATGCGCCGCTCCGAGACACGTGCGAGATCGCGCGATAAATCAAGTGATAAATAAGTAAGTCAGAACAAAACAATTCATTCGGTGGAAGATGGAGAACAACTGTAGAGAGACTGCTGCCTTGATCTTCTCTCGTAAATGAGCTACATGGTTTGAGCAACAGGAAGTGATGTTTACATTTCAGAATAAAATACTTTTTTATTTATTTATTTCTTGTATTGCGTTATTAGGCGTAGTCATAGTCATAAATATAATAGTTTAGTCATAGAATAGTCATAAATGATAGTTTGACAGCATTTTTGTACAAATAAATCCGTATAGAGCTAGGATTAGTCCGCCTGTGGTGATTTTATTTTGTAAATACGGAAGTTGTGCTCGTTCCTTTTCCTGTTGGTGCGACGTAATCTTCAAAAGTTGACTCCGGCACAGCTCCGTCATCCGGCAGAAATAGAAAAATTTCTAATTTTGACGGACTGCCGTCCGCTCTCCGCAGCTCGCCGCCGCCGTGTGGAGCCAGTGTAAATTCTGTCATTGATTATAATGGGTGCGTATTTGCTGCGGAGGTCGGACCGGAGCGGGGCGGAGCTGCAACGCATGTAGTGTATTTTTGGCGTAAAAGTAACCCAAATACATGAAACTAACGACTCGCCGTCGAATGGTCGACACAAAACACACAATAAAATCATCCGGCCACGTTAATTTGGCTTGAAACAGCGGGGTTCTCTACGGATTTATCCATTAGTAACCCAGCACTACCAACAGGCAGACACAGAGTTAGCGTCTATAGGTAGTCAACAGATTTAATGAAAAGTAACTAAAATACATAAAAATAACGACTCACCGTCAAATGGTCGACACAAAACCCTCAATAAACTCCTCCGGCCGCGTTAATTTGGCTTGAAACAGCGGGGTTCTCTACGGATTTATCCAAGTACCCAGCACAAACAGTAGCCACAGAATTAGCCCCCGAGTTCACCTCTGAGTGACCCGGAAGATGTCAAGATGGAATAGTCCATTTTTAGTAGGGGGATAAAGAAATCGACCGTTTTTTAATTGCGTATTTAATGATCGTTTTCATCGTAACTATAATTATTTTTATGTTAAATGTACATTAACAAGCAGGATCAATGTTAGTGATGTAGGTGACTGCACGGGGCGAGGCGGGGCCGGGGCCACTGCTGAAATGGGACCCCCAGGCATTTACCTACATGGTAGATCCGAGTCTGTTCTCAGCTCTGCCCCCCTCCCCCTCACACCCTTCCTCCTCTCTGCTGTTTACGGTGGGGAAAAAGGTAAAACAAGCAGCATAAGAGCTTGTAAATAAGTTTATTGGTTTTTACTGATAGATAATTAGTTATTAGCGGTACTGCATTTTAAATAAAAATAGCACAAATCCGCTTATGAATTATAAAAGTTAGTCAATTCACAAAAACGCTGACAAAAAGTTTAGGTCCACTGTAAGCGGATTAGCGCTTTAGCGCTACCCAGCGTTCATATGCCCACCACTGCTGAAAACCTAAAAGCAGCCTCATGCTGAACACTCAGCTGACACCCCCCCCACCCCCACCACACACACGTTTGTCTGTCTCACCCTCCCCACGGACGAAAAAAAAACTGAATGCGTGGCTGAAATGTTTCTCGCTCCTCTGCCCGGCTCCTAAACTGCGCGCGGCTTTGTCCCTACACACACTTAGCGCATAGGCGTAGCCAGGATTTTATGAGGGGCGGTTCGTTTGAAGAAAAAGTGGACCTGTAGGACTGCTCTGATTGGTTCATTGGCGGTGATACTCGTTACTTCAAACGTGTAAACAAGCTAATTAGCTAGCTAGTTAAAACACTGCTGTGTGAGGTAAATCTGTGTTACCAGGTGGCTGTGGTTGTGAGTGGAGAAAGAGCAACACACTGAGAGGGGAATAGCGTGTGTGTCCAGTCTTCTATTCAGAACTCATCCCAGACACACGAACGAACACTTCGGTACTCCGAGTCCTGCCCAAACATACACTGAGAAAAAAAATTCCACCAAAGAAGAACGAAAGAAGTCATCCTCTTAAAGGCACAGTACTACCACTCCTTAACTCTAACAACATAAATGCAAACTAACCCCGCAAATAAAATCAAAAACCACAATGTAATTTTACCGTTTGAATCCACCATGTTGCCTTCCAAGCCAGGACAAATTGAACGCCGTCTTCACCTCACAGTTCTATATCTCGCGGGAGTTGTAGGCGGGACTTCATAGGCAAAGTGGGCGGTTCGTTCGAACCCCCCGAACCCCCCCTGGCTACGTGCATGCTTAGCGCACGGCTCACGTTTGTCTGTCTCACCTTCTCCACCGAAAAATAAATAAATAAATGGAGTGGCTTAGTCCTAGTCTGAGTAATTTGTCCTCAGGGTCTGGGGAATCATGCCGTTGAAGGCGTATGTGAAATCCACAAATCCATGACAAACTAGGCTATGTGTAAAAAACTATGCTAAATACTTAGCAATACATAATACTCAGTGATCTTTGACCGTCCTTCATGGTGGATTGAACAGTCTGTACTCAGACCTTTGGTCATAATATATTGGATGTGTTTCCATCATATTTTATAGATGTGGACAAGAGGTTCAGTCTTGATCACACTGATCCCTGTAAATGTTCCCAGGGTGGATTGTGACAGCTTCACTCAGTCCACCTTTAAAAAGTTCAAGCTGACCTTTACAAAAAAAAAAAATTTAGCTGCACGAGTCTGATTCCACTCTTTAAGTGCTTCATCTTGTACCTATAGTTTCTGCACGGTAGTTGGTGAGACTTTAGGCTTTAGCTCTGAAGCCTGCGATAAATAAAGCAGGCAAACAGCAGTAAACCCTAACCTGTATTCATTTCTCCTCCCCATCAAAGCTCAGGGCTGTGTCTGCCACATTACTAGTGACTCAGCTGAAAGTGGCCTTGATGTGAATTTGCTCCAGAACACAATAGCTCCCATCAAACACTTGCTGTTTCAGGGATTAATGTTCACACTTCATCCAAATTCCTGGTCCATCTGACGGTTCAGCGGTTTTGAGAAAACTGTCATTAAAGACACGACGAGGGAGAAATGTCAATCTGAACAGCAATGAGGACAGCGCAGTCCGTCGCCAAGGCCAGAGACTTGTCTCAGTTTTAGGGAAGGTGATCTGAATCTGCACCATCATCAAATATTTGCCTTGTGCTTCATATTTCCATCAAACTGTGAACTATGTCTCGATGCTGTAGCTTTTAGGTTATCTTGCTGACAAACACCACTGACATGTCAATTTCCTTTCTCCTGCAGCAAGGAACAACATTACTCTTGATGCACAGTTCATATACATTCTGTACCATACACTGGCCTTTCCTCCCTGGCTTCCATCAACAAAACAATTCATAGAATAATACTGAACATTAGGCCAGTTTGGCTCTGCATAGCATCATAGTCAAAGTTCTGCAGATTAAGAGCAATTGGCTTTTAATTAAAAATGGCTCTAAAAACTTAAAGGTCCACTGACATGATTGTTTAATTTTCATAAAATTGCTCAAAATATGTATATTTTATCATTTAAATATGTTCGTTTTTGCAAACAAAATGATACATCACTTTAATTTTGCTTTAAAAGTGATTTTGAACTTCAAGCCGTGTTTAATCATGGGAAATCCGATTACACTCGAACGCACCATCTGTGATGTAACACTGGGCAGAGCTCTGGGCTTGTCACAGTGCGCAGGTATGAGCAGCTCGACATGAAGGTAAGTCTGATACAGCATCAGACCTAAATTAGATCCTGTTGTTTCTTGTTCCATCACCCAAACTATTTTCTGCTTCCCAAAATGAAGACAAATAGCTCAAATCTTCACATAGATTGATAAATTCGTCCAGTTTTAAATTGTCCGCTATTAAAGACACCAGAGCCCTCTGCCCAGTGTGACATCACATATGGTGCGTTCGAGTGTAATCGGATTTCCCATGATTAAACACGGCTTGAAGTTCAAAATCACTTTTAAAGCAAAATTAAAGTGATTTATCATTTTGTTTGCAAAAACAAACATATTTAAATGATAAAAATATATATTTTGAGCAATTTTATGAAAATTAAAAAAATCATGTCAGTGGACCTTTAACCTAAAAAACCTAAGATGTGGCAGCACTGTGGCACAGTTTGTGGAGCTGTTGCCTCTCACTGAGAAGTTGCTGGATTGAATCTCGGCTGTGGGCCTTGCTGGGGGGAGTTTGCATGTTCTCTCTGTGCCTGCTTGGGTTTTCCTCCAGTTTCCTCCCACAGATCAGAAACTAGCGCGTTAGGAAAATTGTCTGTAAGTGTGAGTGAGAGAGTGAATGGTTGTTTATCTCTCTGCGACCCTGTGATGGACTGGAGACCTGTCCAGGGTGTCCCCCGCCTCTTGCACAGTGACTTCTGGTCATGGGCACCAGTGACCCCCCATGACCTGGAGAAGAAGAAGCGGGAAAAGCTATTGATGGATGGAACGAATAAGGCTTTCTATAATATGCTGTTGAAGATTCTCAGTCGTCCAGGACATGATAAAATTTTAAAAAAGCGTTCAATACAGAAACAACTGGACTTTATTTGTAACTTCATCCAAAAAGCTTTCTCAATTCAAAGAGCAGAGTGTGGGAGTAAGGTTTTAAATTTTTACATTTATATAATCGTTTCGCTTCTTCACGTTCACTGTCTGTTCCCTATTCAATAACCTTCTGAATGTCCTTGGAGATTCGTGATGTCTTCGTCTTTATTTTGCTGATGTAAAGACCTGGCCGGTCTGAGGGAACCAACACTTTCCAGATCATTGTTGTTTCAATCTGTGTGAAAACGAGTCCTGACCCCCTCGTTCAATCACGCTGAGTCGTGACGCCGTGAGAAGAAGGATTAAGTTCATTCCTGTCTCTGGTTTTAATGTGTTCATAAATCTGCTACATCCAGATCTTTGCCCTGGCTCCATTCAATATAAAACATAAACTAACAGTTGTAAAAGGGATTTTATTCATTTAAATTTTTGGTTACATTCCTCTAACACTGTAAAAACTGGCTTTGCTTTCAGAAAAGTCTTCGGGCCTTTTTACTCTTTAAGTTTCTCTTCTCACTACGCATAACGTCTAACAGACAAAAGGCTCGTGGTTTTGTGATCCAGTTGCATCTCTGAGCTGCTGCGGTCCAGTTCCTCTCAAGTGTTTAGGTCCAGTTTATTCAGCTTTATAAAAACTGACTGAACTTTCTGCAGCATTTCAGGGTGTTTGTGTGAAATCACATAAGAGGCTACACAAAGGTGAATTTGGTAACACCTTTGATAACTCAAACATGAACCAATTGCTTTTATGTCCTGATGCATGCTCAATAATCCAGGTAGATCTAACGAGGTTGTGTCAGGTCCTCTGGACGGATTCTTTGTTGAAACGTTCAGTCGTTTACTCAAAAGAATCTTTTGGACAAAAGACAGAACAAAAAAGAATCAGTCCAGAGGACCTGATTCAACCTAGTTGGTTGTTTTTACAGTAGTCCCTCGCTACTTCACAGTTCGTTTATCACGGACTCGCTCTATCGTGGTTTTTCAAAATAAGATTGGACATGACACACAATTGGCTGATTGATGGATGAGCCACACAGTTGGCATGACATTTTTATTTAAAATAAATCATTTAGCACCCGCTGCACGTTTGTGCAGCCCAGAGCTGCAGAAAAAGCTTCCTTCTGGAGCTTTGTGCAGCCCTTACTGCAGGATAAACTTCCTGCTGCAGCTGTTAACCGTGCAGAGCTGAGAAGTGGGCGTGGCCAAGAACGCTTGCAGGTGGCAAAGAGCAGAGGAGGCAGAGAGCTGAAATGACATTCTGTGCTCTTTTAATAATAATAATAATAATGAATTCAATTTATATCTTTTCTTTTTAACATGTCTCTTCAAACCTGCACGGTCCCACAGCTCTGGAAAGACTCTGTCATTGTTCCGATCCCAAAATCCAAGACTGCTCAGTCCCTGAACGACTTCAGGCCTGTTGCCCTGACTTCTTTAGTCATGAAGTCATTTGAAAAACTGGTTCACAAGACCCTCTTGTCAAAAGTTGAAGATCATTTGGACCCACTTCAATTTGCTTATCGTTCACATAGAGGGGTGGAGGACGCAACAGGAACTCTTTTAAATATGGTTTTAGGACACCTTGAAGGTGCAAAAACATTTGTGAGACTGCTTTTTATCGACTTTTCATCTGCTTTTAACTGTATCCAGCCCCACATTTTAGCAGAGAAATTACAAAGTCTGTACGGTCTTGACTTCAGCCTCATATGTTGGCTTGTGGACTTTTTAACTGCTCGGTCTCAGAGGGTGAGAGTTAATGGGGTCCTCTCTGATGTCCTTCTGTCCTCTACTGGTTCCCCTCAGGGCTGTGTTCTTTCGCCTCTTTTATTTATTTTATACACAAACGATTGTCGCAGCCATTTCCCTCAGCGTCACATTGTAAAGTTTGCTGATGACTCTGTCATCCTGTCCCTTCTGAGCAGTGATGATCCAGACCCCGGGCCTGTGATTGGGGACTTCACAGAATGGTGTGAGTCTTCCTTTTTAAAACTAAATGTTTCTAAAACAAAGGAGATGATAATCGATTTCAGGAAAAATTCTTCAGTAACAGCTCCCGTGGTCATTGACGGTGAAGCTGTGGAGGTAGTGCAACAATATAAATACCTGGGAACTGTTTTCGATGATAAATTGACCTTTGACCTTCACGTGAATGCACTTTGCAAAAAGGCCCACCAGAGGATGTATTTTTATCGGAAGCTTTGTGGTTTTAATGTTGATTCAACTTTTATGAGAATGTTTTATTCATGTTTTATTGAGTCTATTTTAACCTTTTCCTTCATCTGTTGGTTTGGACTTTTGACCTGTAAGAACAAAAGCAAACTCTCGGGGATTGTCAGGATGTGCAGCAAAACTGCTGGCATAGACCTAAGGAACCTCGCAGACCTACACAAGGTGAGGTCAGTGAACAAGGCCAGGCAGATTCTGGCAAACCCTGATCACCCACTCCATGACGAGTTCAGGTTGCTTCCATCTGGACGCAGGTTTCTACAACCCAGATGTAGAACGAACAGATTTAAAAACTCTTTTATCCCAGTAGCAATCAGGTTTCTTAATGCACACTAATTTTAACACTGTTATTTTAATGTTTTATTGTCTTGTGTTTATATGTGTATGTGTGTGTAAGTGCATATGTATGTATGAATCTGTGCACACCTATTGACTGTGTAGTGGACCTACCCAGGGTCAAATTAAGGTTTTTGAACTGTCCAGTGATGACCTTTACTGACCTTTCAGTAAAGCAAGACATTTACTACAAAATCATTCATTTAGCTGTAATCTGATAAATATAGTCACCAAAAGAGACTATTTCTATCTTTGATTTTAGGCTGATGTGATCAAAAGAATAACTTTTGTCATTTTCATGATGTGTGCTTTTAAGCTGTGTTATTCTTTAAGAGTTAAACTGTGTTCACTGCTGTGTTAAAGGGAAATCTCGGGTCACAGAGACCCGACTGTTTTGTTTAGAAATAAGAAGACAGTTTAATCCGTTGTTTTTCATGAACAAGGCTCCAGCTTTCTCTGTCTGTTCCTAAACATTTCCCTCTGCTGCTGGCTGTAACCTTGGGTCGTGATAAGACAAGTGAACTCCTCTCTTTGAATCCTGCTTTAAGTTCTAAGCTGTGGCTGGAACGCGAGAGTCGGCAGGAGTCTGAAAGAGTCTGCAGAGTTTGGAAGGAACCAGCAGGTTCCTCAGAGTTGCTGGGAACTTCCAAGAGATGTGAACTTTCCCAAGAGCTGGACACGTGTGGTCAAGAGCTAACGACCGGCGTCTTCAGCTAAGGACTGATAACAGGCTGTTATGAGTCTACTTCGAACAAGCGTAAGATCAAGAACTTTGTCTATTCCTTCCTGGAATAAGTTTATCTTGAAGTCAGAGGCCTGAAGCTGACATATTCTCTGATGACCAAGCAAAACCAGGAGACGTTGGAGACGTAAACCAGAACCTTGCTTGAAGGTATCGTACTGGTCCCCACAAGGATCCGTGCATCTGAAAGGCTACAAGGTCACCTCTTACCGGGCGGTCGTCAAAAGGTAAAGAGCTGTTTACAAAACGTACCTGGATTTTAGCAGAAGTCGGAGGAGAAGTGTCACTCTGGTATCATGCTCATGATAATTTCTTCTTAAATCTTTCCTCCTATTTCTTTCCCCTCTCAATCTAAGCTGGAAACTATTTTTTAAGTTAAAGAGCCCACAGACTAAATATGTTTAACATCTAGTATTTATGTCTGTTGTGTTAAATTTAAGTGTGCTGACGTATTTGAATTGAAAGAAAGTGAAATCATGTCAATCAAGTGTAATGGTGTTAATTTAGTTGATTTATTTTAAATAAATGGTAGTGTCGACTGGCATACCAAACTAAGTTAATGTCCATTGTCACTTAATGGCTCTGTTTATTTATCCATCATAAAGATCACAGAAATATTGGGTAAACTGAAAAAGAACAGAATCCGTGAATATTTACTATTCACTCTGAATAAGTAAATTAATTAAGGTAAAGAGGTCAGTATTAATATTGACCTCCTCATTAACCCCTTACAACTGCAAATCTAATTGCCCCTCGGGGATAATAAAGGAACTTGAATTGAATCTATACCGCACTTTTCAGTAATAATAATCTCAAAGTGCTATAAAGTCTTTTATAGTGTTTAGAGTGTTTTAACATTGTTTATAATTTTGCAAGAGTATGGGAAGGCTATAAACATAAATGTATAGCTATATAAATAATAAAATAATAAACTACTATTTACTACTTGTATTACTTCTCCTGCTTCACAGTTTTTCACATCACGGGGCTTCAGGGTACTATATGGGTCCCCCGCGATAAACAAAGGACTGTGTGTGTGTGTGTATGTGTGTGTGTGTGTGTGTGTGTGTGTGTGTGTGTGTGTGTGTGTGTGTGTATGAAATTAGTGCTTATACTTTATAAAGAAATACTTAAAATATTTTTTTTTGACTACAAGCAGACCATTTGCGACAAGTCGTAAACTTCACCTGAATCGGTGTATTGTTAAATTTTGATGTTGGGAGAGTATAGAATTTTTTTTTAAGCTTTATTTAATAAGGTCAGTCATGTTGAGTTTAAGATCTCTTTTTTAAATTCAGCTCTGGCCAAGAAGGCAACAGTACCAGGTCCGTCCATCCATCTGTCCATCCATCCATCCTTTACCCACTTCTTGCTTTCTCGGCCATGGGGGTCACTGGTGCTTACATCCATAGTGTCACTGTGCGAGAGGTGGGGGACACCCTGGATAGGTCTCCAGTCCATCACAGGGACACATGGAGACAAACAAGACAAACAACCATTCACTCTCTCACTCACACCTAGAGACAATTTAGAGTTACCAATCAGATTAACATGCATGTTTTTGGTCTGTGGGAGTAAACCGGAGTACCTGGAGAAAACCCACGCATGCACGGAGAGAACATGCAAACTCCACCCAGAAAGGTCCTCAGCCGGGATTTGATCTGACGACCTTGCTGAGGCGAAATCTCTACCAACTAAATCTTCATGCTGCAGCATCGGTTCCAGAAAGATAAAAACCACTAAAATCAACAAAAAAACATAAAGTAAATAATAAACTCAATAGGCATTAGTATAAAATAAAGATTAAAGAGCAGCATATTAGGCTAAGAGAAGGAGCAGTTACAAACTCCAATCAGGTCTTGTTTTAAACCTTTCACTGTTTTCGGCAGCACGGTGGCACAACTGGTAGAGCTGCTGCCTCTCAGCGAGCAGGTCCCCGGTTCAAATCCCGGTCCGGGGGCCTTTCTGGGTGGAGTTTGCATGTTCTCTCCGTGCATGCGTGGGTTTTCTCCGGGTGCTCCGGTTTCCTCCCACAGTCCAAAAACATGCATGTTAGGCTGATTGGTAACTCTAAATTGACCCTGGGTGTGAGTGAGACAGGTCCCTCTTGTAAATGAGTCCCCGTGGCTCAACGAGGCTAGCCTGTATAAATAAAGGTTGAATGAATGAATGAATGAATGAATGAATGAATGAAAAAAAAGAAAACAACTCTTCATGCAGCTAATAATGGTTAGTTTTAAATGAAATGATCCCCACAATGATGGGAGAAAATCCCCCCATTATATGTTTATAAATAAAAAGTTATCATTGTGTGAGTCTGTGCATGGGCAGTGAAGGCCACAGAGCTCTGGCATACGTGCAGTGATGAGTACGAGCCTTGCAGCCTGTAACGAACCTCAAGGCTCTGTGATAATCTGTGTCTAACCAGTGCAGGCACTGGGCAGCAGGTGGTCATAGTCCAGCAGGAATGTATCCTCCACCAGCAGCATTGCCATTTATATTAATGCTTCGATTAGATGTGCAGCACTTCCTTCAGTTCTATTAAACCATAAGTGTCACCCAAAATAATACCTCCTTTGTAGCAGGAATGTCTTCTATCTTATTTTAGAAGAGTCATGCACTTAAAGTAGAATTTTCATCTATGGTATTTAAGCTACTTTGGATCTTTGTCATGTCAGAATAAATGCCAGTGACTAAATAAAGAAGAAGCTGCTTGCAGGTTCTGCCCTGCTGCTCCTCCTGTTTTTGCAACGTAGGGAAAAAACTGGTGTTGGTTGCACCGTCCTTTGCCCTGATTGTCACCTGTTAAACAGGAGCTCTGGTAACAGATGTGAACCTGTCTGGTTCTGTGCCACTTTTGAAACTGCTATTTTTAGCTCTAAGTGCATGTAAAGGTGAAAATTTGTCTCATTAAGCTGATATTTTAGGCTACAACTCTTTCCTTGATCTGATTGACTGAAAATTCCACAAAGTCATGTTTATATTTAAATTAGAGCAGCTTTTATCTCCCCGTAGGACTTTCTTTAATGTCCTGTCCTCGAATGTGGCGTCCAGCGCACACACACACTGTTAGCAGGACACTCAGAAAAGCATGAAGGACTTCCAGTGGAACAAAAATGAGGTGTTGAACCTGAAAAAAGGGTTTAAAGCAGAATTCAAAGCAGGTGATAATATATTGCCTGGTGTTTTGAAATGTATCTAAAGAAATGGCAGAACAGGATTAAAGGTGACTATGGCTCCAGCGATACAGTTAACGTAATAGTCGTAAGGATCTGTTCAAACATCTAACGAGTCAACAAAAGAAACTGTTTGTTTGTACATCTAATCCTTTCAGCCTTGTATTGGCTTCTCTGCAGTGTGTGGAATAAAAACCTCGTCATTGACAGTGCATAGGAATTGAGCATTAAGCCTCGCTGTAGCTTTTGTCAGCAAGCATTCAATACAAAACCTAATGCCCCTTAGGTTTTTACCATTTCAAAACCAATCAGAATGTTTGCAAGAGGGAAATAAAACGTTTATCTTTGACTCAAGTTTTCCTTTTTCAGCTGTATGAGTGGCGACAAAGCAAGTCACCGTTATCAGTGTCCCGTTCAAGAGCCTCCATCTCCCCCAAATAGCTCAGCGAGATACAAGAGCGTAGATAAAACGCCGGCTCCGAGGCCGAGGAATAATGACACAGATACAGGGCGGCGCTCTCTCTGGGACCAAAGGCAGATAGCATTTCAGGTTTCAGGTGCCGCTCTGAGTATCCCATCAGCAGATTTTATAATGAAGGAGACTGCATTAGTTTTCCATAATGACCTTTTAAAACGAAATAAAGTCTTAAAGAATGGTAATGAATGCCAATGAAGATGGATTGTACTGAACATCTGAGGAAGCATTTGGGTAAAGCACCTTTTAAAACTGGATTTGTACAAAGCTGAATATGTACAAACCGGATTCCAAAAAAGTTGGGACACTAAACAAATTGTGAATAAAAACTGAATGCAATGATGTGGAGATGGCAAATGTCCATATTTTATTCGTAATAGAATATAGATGACAGATCAAAAGTTTAATCTGAGTAAATGTAACATTTTAAAGGAAAAATAGGTTGATTCAAAATTTCAGTGTCAACAAATCCCAAAAAAGTTGGGACAAGTAGCAATAAGTGACTGGAAAAAGGAAATTGAGCATATAATGAACAGCTGGAAGACCAATTAACACTAATTAGGTCAATTGACAACATGATTGGGTATAAAAAGAGTTTCTCAGAGTGTCAGTGTCTCTCAGAAGCCAAGATGGTAAGAGGATCACCAATTCCACCATTGTTGTGCAGAAAGATAGTGCAGCAATACCAGAATGGTGTTACCCAGTGTAAAATAGCAAAGACTTTTAAGTTATCATCATCAACCGTGCATAACATCATCAAAAGATTCAGAGAATCTGGAACAATCGCTGTGCGTAAGGGTCAAGGCCGTAAAACTCTACTGGATGCTCGTGATCTCCGGGCCCTTAAACGTCACTGCACCTCAAACAGGAATGCCACTGTCAAGGAAATAACAGAATGGGCTCAGGAATACTTCCAGAAAGCATTGTCAGTGAACACAATCCACCGTGCCATCCGCCGTTGCCAGCTGAAACTCTACAGTGCAAAGAGGAAGCCATTTCTAAGCAAGCTCCACAAGCTCAGATGTTTGCACTGGGCCAGGGGTCATTTAAAATGGAGTGTGGCAAAATGGAAGACTGTTCTGTGGTCAGATGAGTCACGATTTGAAGTTCTTTATGGAACACTGGGACGCCATGTCATCCGGACCAGAGAGGACAAGGATAGCCCAAGTTGTTATCAACGCTCCGTTCAGAAGCCTGCATCACTGATGGTATGGGGTTGCATGAGCGCTTGTGGCATGGGCAGCTTGCATGTCTGGAAAGGCACCATTAATGCAGAGAACTATGTTCAGGTTCTAGAACAACATATGCTCCCATCTAGACGTCATCTCTTTCAGGGAAGACCCTGCATTTTTCAACAAGATAATGCCAGACCACATTCTGCAGCAATCACAACATCATGGCTACGTAGGAGAAGGATCCGGGTACTGAAATGTCCAGCCTGCAGTCCAGATCTTTCACCTATAGAGAACATTTGGTGCATCATAAAGAGGAAGGTGTGACAAAGAAGGCCCAAGACGATTGAACAGTTAGAGGCCTGTATTAGACATGAATGGAGAGCATTCCTATTTCTAAACTTGAGAAACTGGTCTCCTCTGTCCCCAGACGTCTGTTGAGTGTTGTAAGAAGAAGGGGGGATGCCACACAGTGGTAAAAATGGACTTGTCCCAACTTTTTTGGGATTTGTTGATGCCATGAAATTTTGAAACAACATATTTTTCCCTTAAAATGATACATTCTCTCAGTTTAAACTTTTGATCTGTGATTTGTGTTCTATTCTGAATAAAATATTAGATGTTGGCACCTCCACATCATTGCATTCAGTTTTTGTTCACAATTTGTTTAGTGTCCCAACTTTTTGTGAATCCAGCATGTACGTGCTTTTAGACTATGTTGTAAAATGTGTTAAAAACAAAATTTGAAATGAAAGTAGCATCAGGGAATTGCTGGTCTGACATTAGGGAATTGATATTAAAACCAGTTCATTACTGTCCGCAGATATCGACCTGACTCATCTACTGGGATTCTCTGCTTTGATGCAGTTTACCTTTTTAGATCCGGACAATCAATAAATCTGTTTAATATTACAGCATCAATTTGTCTTTAAGGTCATCGGGATAACTTTTAGTATGTTTAGTTTGGAAATTTACATTATGAGCTCTTAAACTATCTCCACCAGTTTCTTTATGGAAACGGCAGCATGAGCATGAGTCTGTGTGAGCAGATGAGCACGAATGAACTGTAGGGAGGTTTGGGAACAATTAGTATCTTACCTGTTGTAGATAGCTCACCGTGGGCCTCAGTTCAGATGATTGAAAATTAGTTTTATGGAGTCAAGTCAAGATGGTCAATCCAAATTTTTTTGTTTTTGTTTTATTCATTTATTCATTTTATAATATGAAATACAACAATTAACATATGTATAATAGAAAAAATATATAAAAAATATATAAAATGAAAGGTAGCAGATGAAGAATATATCTTATTAAATCTGCTCCTTATTTATCTAATAACAATTCAAACAATATTTTCTATAATAACAAAATAAGTAAATAACTCAGTCAATTTTCAATTCACATATATCACTCATTAAAATACATTCATTTATATTTGTTTAACAATTCGTTTTTAACCAGTTTCTTAAATACAAGGATTGATTTGGCTTCCTTAACATCTGTCATTAAGTCATTCCATAATCGTACTCCTTGAATTAAGGTAGTTCTTCCCTTCATACTAGTTCTAAACTGTGGTTTTACAAATACATCTTTCCCCTTGAGATCATAACAACTAGATCTTTTTACAAAATACATTTGGATATTTGATGGTAGGGTATTTTTATGAGCTCTATACATAAGTGACAAAATGTTATAGTCCACCAAATCATAGAATTTCAGCAACTTCAATTGATAAAATAATTCACTTGATGGGTGACAGTAATGTTTTCTTGTTATAATTCTTAGAATTTTTTTCTGCAAAATAAAAATAGGCATTGTGATTGATTTACACACTTTCCCCCAAACATTAACACAATAAATCAAATGTGGCATAATGATTGTATTATACAACAAATACAGTGCCTTGTTATTTAGTAGATGTCCAACCCTATAAAATAATGCAATAGATTTAGATATTTTCGTTTTAACAGAATTAATTTGTTGTTTCCATGATAGATTATCGTCAATGACAACACCCAAAATTTTTGCCTCACTGACTCTACAAATCATTGACTCCTCAACTTGAAATGGAAAACCAATTGTTTTATTTCTATTACTAAATATCCTATAGTTTTTTTTTTCAAGTTTAATGATAATTTGTTGAGTTTAAACCAATTCTGAATTTTAACAAACTGCTTCATCATTGACTCAAATAGTTGTTCAATACAGTATTAGTACCAGAACAAAAAAAAGTTGTATCATCAGCGAAAAGAACGCATTTGAAGAGACCAGATACCTTAAAGGTTCAGTATGTAATTTCTGGAACACGCTGGAACTTGGGAAAATTTTGAACAGAGACACGTTTCTGGTCCCTCCCCCTCAGAGCCATATATGACTGTTACCCTTGCTCTGCTGAAATTCAAATTCAAGCTCTGTTTTTATTGGCTGATTCAAATTCAAGCTGTTTTTATTGGCTGGTTACAAACTCTGTTTTTATTGGCTGGTTAACGGCGGGTCACTGTGGCTTTTTAGAAATGCTTTTAGAGAAGCAAGGGGACAATAGTTTTTTTCAGAGATTACTTGTCTAAAATCAGTATGTCAGGAGGTAGTGACAGAGTGAAGAAATATGTTAAAAATATATTGTTAGAAAAGTTACATACAGCTCCTTTAACCAAATTGTTTATATACAAGATGAACAACTTCGGACCAAGTACCGATCCCTGAGGAACTCCACATGTAATAGTACAGTGATCTGATCTCACAGTATCCAACTGTACAAACTAATTGACTGTAGCAACCAAATAATATACTGTATATATTTTTTTTAAATACATTTATTGACCTACCTGCTTACCTAGCCACCCAACGGTATCCATCTACCTATCTACCTGTCTATCTACTAGGGCTGGACAATAATTCTTTGTCAATATATGTCACAATATACTTTTATTCAATTACGGTGATGTGAGCTTTAAGCACATTCTCGTTATTTTGATATGATTACAGCGTTTCACCGATTAACTTTTTTTCTGTTCGGGTTGAAGCAGCCGCTTCAGTTTCAACCCAGACAGAACATTTTTTTAATTTCCATTGCCTTTTTATTTCCGCTTGTTCAAAAAAGCTTTCAGTGTGTAACTTTTATTACTTGTGGTATTTTAGTACAGTATGTAGCATTTTTTATTTCCATTGCCTTCTTTTATTGCTGTTGTTTCTTATTCTATTTTCATTGATTTATTGTTCCAGTTTATTCATCTTTTTATCCTGTTAAGCACCTTGGTCAATGCAAGGCATTGTAGGAAGGTGCTATACAAATAAAGTTTATTATTATTATTATTATTATTATTATGTCAGATAAACACATTTAATCAAAACAGCACTATAACAACACTAGAACATTTTTTGACATGTTATGACAAGCTAATACAAGTACAGCATCCACACATCACAGTAAAGAATTAATTTAGTCATATTCATCCTCCTGCCTTGGACAGCCGTTTGGGTGATCCTGACACACTGGTGAAGCCCCAATGCAGAGGTTATGCAGAAGGCAGGCTGCCATGATGACAATCATCACCACAACATCAATTTGTTAGGCCAGGGGATGAAGGTGTGTCCCATTGTGCAAAATGGCCTTCAGTACTTCCATGATGATCCTGTGTGCTGAGGACTGCGAGACCAAATTTGTCAGACATCTCCCTGAAGCTGTTCTGGTTGGCCATGTACCACAGGAACATCAGGACCTTCTTTTCTACAGGGACTGGTGCTGCACCTTGACAGTGCTCCTTCCTTATGCCTTTCTCCTGCAGCTGCATCATTACAGATGTGAACTGGGTCTTGTTGACTCTGAAATGACGCACAAACTTGTTGTCATCCATGTTCAGCATCACCTCCCATAGTCTTCATGATTATTCCATGTGTCCGTAGGTTTGTGTGTATCAGCAGCATCCTAAAATACAAAGAAATTAAATTGTTTTGTTACTATGGACCATATGAGTCTGAAATAAAGTTTTGATTGATTGAAGTTTAATAACAATTTTAACAATAAACCGTAAAAACGTCTGCTAATGGTTTGAGGTAGTAAAAAGAAAAGAAAAACAATGTTCAGCACTTTCTGACTTTATTTATCTAATGATAACTTCTGTACTGCTGCTATAATCCTAAAAGAGATCGAATTAAAACTATAAAGTAGATGTAAGAGCCTCAAGACCATAATTAACAAAAATAAGCTTATTTATAAATAAATAAAAACTACTGGTTAAAACAACATACCTGGTTAACATTTCAAGAGCCTCAGAATTGCTTTTCAACTTCGCTGCTGGTCTGGAAACCTTTTTATAATCCAACAAAGCAAGAACAACAACAGCTTCGTAGCGGGCGTCCATCTTGTTTTCGTCATCGTGCCGACAAGCTAACTGGAACGCATTTAACTCGGTGATGACGTCATTCCGGGTTCATAATTTCGACCTCTGAGGCAACTGGAACGCAGCATTTGACACAACTGTGTAACGGGGTGACGTAGATGTTACGCAGAGCTCAAGTCCAGAAGGCGGTAGCAGGCCAGGCTAGGCTAATCTCCAACCCTCGTTGTTTTCGCTTCAAAATGAGTGCCCATGACATCAGAATGGGACTGAACAAGGTTTCCCAAGTGAGGAGAAAGCAGATGACATAAGTGATAAGAGAGTGTAGTGGACATGACGAGGTCCCCTAAGATGCTCTTTACTGAATTCTCAGTAAACAGACATTTAGTCTTTGTTAGTTTGAATCAAACATATTCATTCACGAAGACTATTACTATTCTTTGATTTTGTTCTAATACAAATATAATCAGAGCATCACCTGTGTTAGTCATGAGCAGTGTTGTATCTTTACAATATGTTTTATGATCACATATGTTATATGCTGTGTTATTCTTTAATCCATCCATCCATCCATCCATTTTCTTCCGCTTATCCGGGGTCGGGTCGCGGGGGTAGCAGCCTAAGTAGGGAGGCCCAGACTTCCCTCTCCCCAGCCACTTGGAGCAGCTCCTCTGGGGGAATCCCAAGGCGTTCCCAGGCCAGCCGAGAAACATAGTCCCTCCAGCGTATCCTGGGTCTTCCTCTGGGTCTCCTCCCGGTGGGACATGCCCGGAACACCTCACCAGGGAGGCGTCCAGGAGGCATCCTAACCAGATGCCCGAGCCACCTCAACTGGCTCCTCTCGATGTGGAGAAGCAGCGGCTCTACTCCGAGTCCCTCCCGGATGACTGAGCTTCTCACCCTATCTCTAAGGGAGAGTCCAG
>JBBPBX010001490.1:63472-74903 GCA_038048925.1 Garcialebias charrua | reverse complement strand
CTATTGTTTATTGTTTGTTTGTTTATTGTTTAAGGAAATTCTACCACTGCTGTTCATTGTTCTTTAGTTTTAGCAGGTCGCTTTCGTAAATGAGCCCATGAGGTTCAAAAGATTTACCTGACTAAATAAAGGTTGAATGTTATCTCAGTGGTATTTGCCTGGTTAAATAAGGGTTAATAAATAGAGTAGAGCAAGTAAAGACAGCAGCAGAGTGAATAAATGTGGTCAATTTGTCCCCCATCAGTCTAAGCCTAGCAGCATAACTAAGGGATGGTTCAAGAAACCCAGTCCAACACTAACTATAGGATTTGTCAAAAAGGAAATACTGACGCCTAGTCGCAAAAGTAAACAAGATGTCAGCCTCACGGATAGTATCTGGAAATTGGTTCCCTAAGAGAGGAGCCTGATAACTGAAAGCTCTGCCTCCCATTTTACTTTTGGAAACTCTAGGAACCACAAGTAAGCCTGTAGTCTGAGAGTGAAGTGCTCTGTTAGGAAAATATGGAATAATAAGAGGTGCAATATAAGATGGAGCTAGATTGAGAGCTTTGTAGGTTAGAAGTAAGATTTTGAATTATATTCTGAATTTGACAGGGAGTCAGTAGAGAGAAGCTAAAACTGGAGAGAGATGATATTCATTCATTCAATCTTTATTTATACAGGCTATCCTCGTTGAGTCACGGGGACTCATTTACAAGAGGGACCTGTCTCACTCACACCAAACAACCATCCACTCTCACACTCACACCTAGGGTCAATTTAGAGTCACCAATCAGCCTAACAAGCATGTTTTTTGGTCTGTGGGAGGAAACCGGAGTACCCGGAGGAAACCCACGCATGCACGGGGAGAACATGCAAACTCCACCCAGAAAGGCCCCCGGACTGGGATTTGAACCGGCAACCTTCTCGCTGAGAGGCAGCAGCTCTACCAGTTGTGCCACCGTGCTGCCCCCATATCCCCCACATACTCCCATTAAGACTCTGGCAGCAGCATTTTGGATCAACTGAAGGCTTTATGAAGAATGTTTTGGATACCCAGATAATAAACAATTGCAATAGTCCAGCCTAGACTTGATAACTGCATGGACCAGTTTTTTCTGCATCATTTTTGGACAAGATGCTGGTGAAGATTCTCAGTCGTCCAGGACATGATGAAATCAAAAAAGGCGTTCAATACTGGATCAACTGGACTTTATTTGTTGCAGAAAACGTTTCGACTTCTGTCCAGAAGTCTTTTTCAATTCTGAATGGAAGCTGTGAGAACGAGAAGTTTTATACAGGCTTACAAGTCACGCACCAACATATGAAATTGGAAACTGAAAAAACACCACAAATTAAATGGGCATGTTAGTTAATTTGTGGTGTTTTTTCAGTTTCCAATTTCATATGTTGGTGCGTGACTTGTAAGCCTGTATAAAACTTCTCGTTCTCACAGCTTCCATTCAGAATTGAAAAAGACTTCTGGACAGAAGTCGAAACGTTTTCTGCAACAAATAAAGTCCAGTTGATCCTGTATTGAACGCCTTTTTTGTTTTGGACAAGATGTTTCTAATCTTAGTGATATTATGCAGGTGGAGGAAAAGCATTCCTGGTAACTTTTTCAACGTGGGGGTTAAAAGACATATCCTGATCAATAATAACAGCAAGGTTTTTACATTAGAACTGGAGGCTAAATTGATGCCATGCAGAGGAAGTGAAAGACTCCCAAAATGTATTCCTAAAATGCCCCAAAACACAAGTCTCTTAGCACTGGCTCTCCTCAAGGATGTGTGCTGAGCCCTCTTCTGTTCACTCTTCTCACATATGATTGTACAGCCACACATCCAGGCTGTCATATTGTTAAGTTTGCAGATGATACAGCTGTGGTGGGATGCATCACAGATAATGATGAATCCAGCTACAGACAGGAGGTGGAACATCTGGAGAGCTGGTGCAAAGAGAACAACCTTCACATGAATGTGAAGAAGACGAAGGAGATGATTGTGGACTTCAGAAGGAACAAACACACCCACACCCCACTGTATATAGGTGGATCTGCGGTGGAGGTGGTCTCCAGCTACAAATACCTGGGTGTACACATGAATGATAACCTCAGCTGGAGCAATAACACCACCAGCCTGATCAAGAAAGGTCATCAGAGACTCTACTTCCTCAGACGGCTGAGACGAGCCGGTCTGAGAAGCCCAGTCCTCACCTCGTTCTACAGGTGTGCAGTGGAGAGCGTCCTGTGCTCCAGCATCAACGTGTGGCATGGAGGCTGCACAGTTGCAGAGAGAAAAGCTCTGCAGAGAGTGGTGAAGGCTGCACAGAAGTCTGTGGGAGTCAGTCTCCCCACCATCACAGACATTTACACCTCCAGATGCAGAAAAAGAGCCACCTGCATCATGAAAGACCTCACTCACCCAGCACACTCACTCTTTGCACCACTCCCCTCGGGACGGAGGTTGAGGAGCATCAAATGTAGAACCACTAGACTGAGGAACAGCTTCTACCCTGAGGCTGTCAGACTCATGAATAAATAAATAATAAGAATAAACACTGCAAAATGTCACATCATACTGATACTGATCTGTTTCTTGTTGCTGCGTTCATCTGTGACCATCTGCTCATGTTCGTGCTGCTGTTTATAATGATGTTTTTCTACTACATTAGGGCTTAGTGTATTACTAGCTGATGTGATGTCTCTCTTAGTTAATCCTAGATGTTATTATTGTATTTCTCTTGCATTTGTTGTTGGATGTAACTGGGACCCTGTGTACATAATCTCGTTTTCAACACATGTACTACATGCGGTGCAAATGACAATAAATTCTCTCTGACTCTCGGACTCTGACAAGTCTCTTACGTCACTATGCTAATGGAATACAGGAGTAAAGTGTAAATAAAGTTTCAGTTCACTTCTCCAAACCCCTGACAAAACATTTTACAACTACAGGATCTAAAGTTGATGACAACAGGTCCGCTGCAGCAGGATGGGAATGGAAGCAGACGTCATCCTCCTGCAGCTCCTCTATGCAGCATCACAGCAGCTGTACCTGCACAATAATTCACACGTTTTTTGTCTTTCACCTTTATTTTTATAATTCACACAATTAACAGTTTCATACATGCACACACAAAACATGACTTACGGTGATTCCTGATGGATGGTGCAGTGAAGGTTTACCTCTTTTGCTTTAACCTGGATTCTTTTCAGTAGACCGTGTTTTCCAGTTCAATTTGATGATCCGTCCGTTGTGACATTGTCAAGTGTACTCCACAGTAGCTTAATTTGCTCTATGACAGCAGACGGTTATAAAAATATTTCCCCGTGTTTTTCCTTTCAGAGACTCCAGGGTCAAAAACATTATCTCAAAGCTGTTGTTAATCCCCCTGATAAAAAATAGGAGATGAGCAGTGTCCTTTATTACTTTCATCAAGTGCTAACAAGTTGTAACTTAAAGGACACTCTCTGCCTTTTATCTTATTTTGCTGCCTATATCTTCATCAATCAGTTCCACAAGGCGAGTCACAGCCCTGCGTGATAAACTGATTTTTTTCCAACTGGTCTTGGCTCTCCGGACACAATAGACCTGCTCTGTTTTTATCATGTTTCTTTTTTAAAAATCGCCATCGAAGAAAGGCTTGCTAGCATAGTTAGCGGTTAGCAAAGTGTACTCTTTGAAAACTGCGACAGGTTTTTGGCATAAAAACTGTCTTTGATTGGACCCCAGTGAAACAATATGTTGTTGTCCACCCCATTTTAAACACTCGGCACTCACTGTGCACTTTTCTTTTCTTTGATAAACACGTTCTATCACATGTAGGCTGACACCCTTTAAGCCATACCTTAATGGGTTAAACCCTGCGCTTCGCGCCAACACTGAAGACTTCTAGTACACGCCTACCTGCCGTGGGCCCTGCCTCGGTCTGATATTTAAGCTGGCACTGACCAAGAAACTACTCCTTAAAAATGTTCACACTGATAATACAGAAGATTTCTACCTACGATCAACATGGCTTCCAGAAGATCCTTCAAGAGGTGCATAGGATGCGACCTTGGCTTCATTCTGCAGGCCGACAAGCATCCTCTCTGCGAGACGTGTCTTGGAGATTGAGGGGCATCAGGATCCTCTATTACATCGACGATCTGTTGCTTCTGTCTGGCTCCAAAGAGGAGGCAGCAACACAGACGGAAATTCTGGTGAGTCATCTGTCCCGCTTAGGCTTTGCCATACATTGGGAGAAAAGCTTTGTTTCATCAGCCCAACAGATAGTTTTTATGGGCGTCAGCTTCTGCTCAATAAGCATGAAGGCTGTCCTGTCCGACCAGAGGAAAGAATCACTGACCTCTGCCGGTGAAGATTCTCAGTCGTCCAGGACATGATGAAATCAAAAAAGGCGTTCAATACAGGATCAACTGGACTTTATTTGTTGCAGAAAACGTTTCGACTTCTGTCCAGAAGTCTTTTTCAATTCCAGCGCGTCCAGCCCCACAACACAGTGTTGGCGATCACAATTATGCGGCTGTTAGGAATGATGGCCGCCGGGCATACTGTAGTAAAACTAGGTGTATTGCACATGCGGAAGTTACAGAGGTGGTTTATTCATCAGAGAATAGACCCTGTATGCCACAAAGGACGCCGGGTCACGGTTCCCCCATCGGTGAGAACGGACCTGGTGTTCTGGGGGAATCCCAGGACTCTGTCAGAAGGGGTTCCCCTGGGCAAAGTGACATCATGGAGGTCGGTCTTTACCGATGCATCCCTCTCCGGTTGAGGGGGGGGACATGTCAATCTCAGACGGTGGGCTGGACGTGGCTACCCGGCACGTCTCTCCACATAAACGTGTTGGAGTTGTTAACAGTGTACAAAGTTCTGAAACACTTTGCTCACATGCTTCATCAACAGGATGTCCTCATACACACTGGCAACAAAGCAGGCGCCGCTTATATAAACCGTGAGGGCGGGGTTCGTTGAGCCCAGCTTTTGAACACAGCCAGAGAACTGCTCTGCTGGGCACACGTTCATTTAAGGTCTCTGAGGACTGTTTACATTCTAGGAGTGCAAAACAGAGGTGCCGACATCATGTCGAGAGGGGGGCCTCTGGACAGAAATTGGATGTTACACCCAGACCTTGTGTCTCAAATCTGGACCAGGTTCGGGAGGGCAGAAGTGGACTTGTTTGTGACACGAGAGAATGCACAGTGTCCCCTGTTCTTCTCCCCGAGTCCTCTCGACATCCCCTCGTTGGGGTTGAACGCCTTTGCACACAAACCGTGGCCAAGGACATTAAATTATGCTTTCCCTCCAGTTCCTTTGCTTTCAGCACTGCTGGAGAGAGTGAGTGGGGAGGGAGTATCAGCAATTCTGATCGCTCCAGAGCACATGAATGCACCATGGTCCTGCAACAGCTGACAGGCCGCTGCTGGAAACTCCCTTGGAGAGACGACGCTCTCCTGCAGGCAGTGGGTGCAATAAGGAACCATCCGGTGATAGGTCAGCCTCTGTGGGCCTGGATGCTGAACGACAACGTCTAGAAAACCTTGGGTTTTCAAAAGATGTCATTGGAACCATTCAGGGTTCCCGTGCACAGTCTACAATAACTGTTTATGCATCAAAATGGGCTGCTTTTCAGCGTTGGTGCATAGAAAAACAACTGGACCCATATTCATGTCACTTGGGTCCCATTTTGTCATTCTTACAATTATTGTTGGACAGAAATTTGGCTTTCAGCACCATTAAAACGTATGCTGCAGCGATTTCTTCATGTCATGAGGGGTTTAATGATGTTTATGTTTATGTTTATTAAATTTGTTCATTTTTTTACAGAAGAAACAATACAAGACAATCCCATTAAATGATAGTGTACAAAATGTAAAAAAATGAAAGGTAGCAGAAAGAAGAATAAATCTTATTATATCTGCCCCTTACTTACAACAATCAGATTAAACAACAATAATCAGCCATGTAAACAATAATAATCTTCAACCAACTTTTTCAACCAACAGTACAAAATGACTAACTCTTTCTAATTTTCTAATTGATACAATACACATTAACAACAGTACAAAATGACTAACTCTTTCTAATTTTCTAATTGATACAATACACATTACGCTATTTCATATTTTTTTTAACACATTTGTTTTGATCATTTTTTTAAATGTAAACATTGACTTGGCATTTTTAACTACATTCTCCAAGCCATTCCATAATCTAATTCCCTGGATTGAGGTAGAACGTCCCTTCAAACTGGTTCTGAATTGTGGTTTTACAAACAACTCTGTCCCCTTAAGATTATAACAACTTTGTCTTTTAACAAAGTGTATTTGGATATTTAAAGGTAATGCATTATTTTGAGCTCTATACATAACTGATAAGATATTATAGTCTACCAAATCATGGAACTTCAATAACTTTAGGTGATAGAATAATGTACTTGATGGATGACGATAATGCTTTCTAGTGATAATTCTTACAGCTCTTTTCTGTAATACAAAAATAGGTTTTGTGATTGTTTTACACAATGATAGAACCGTGTTTAATCATCCCCTAATGAAACGTTTTTTGAAGGGTGTTCGCAGTCTTAGGCCAGTTTCCCATGCCTTGGCTCCTCAATGGGACCTGGTTACTATGTTAAATGCATTAATTAAGGATCCATTTGAGTCGCTTAATGAGGTTCCACTAAAGTTTTTGTCATTTAAAATGGCTCTGTTGTTGGCTCTTACATCAGCTAAAAGAGTAAGTGACCTTTCTGAACTGTCTGTTTCTCCTTCCTTTTTAAAAATTCAAGGAGATGGGAGTTCTGCTGAACTTAGGCCTAATCCAACATTCATACCTAACGTCATAACAAGTTCGTTCAGGTCCAGGATCATCACACTGGATGGTTTCTGCCTTCCTTCTCACTCTACACCAGAGGAGGAGCAGCTTCATTTGCTTTGCCCGGTTTGAGCTCTCAGATATTATGTAGAACGCACAGCCAAGATACGTAAATCTGATAAGCTCTTTGTACATTTCAGAGGAAGCTCTCAAGGTCAACCCATGACCTCTTAGCGACTCTCGCATTGGTTGTGTGAGGCCATCTCCCAGGCTTCCAGTTCAGCTGGTTTACAGCCTCCCAAGGGCATTAAAGCTCATTGCACCCGAGGGATGGCGGCTTCCACAGCTTTGTTCAGTGGTCTCTCGGTACAGGATATCTGCTCTGCGGCCTCCTGGTCGTCAGTAACTCCATTCATCCGTTTCTACTTGCGAGATGTCTCCAGCTCCTCTTTAACACATTCTGTTCTTAGAGTTGCAACGGACTAAAACTTTTTTCATTATCAATAAATTATTGATTAAATGACACAGTTGTTTCTGTCTTTATTGATGGGTGATACAGTTCAAACGTTCCTTCGAGTCAGATCAACGTTTTGGAGCTGACTCTGTTTGAATAATATTGTTCTTTCACCATCAGTTATCAGGTTTCTCACCTGCTATTTACTTCCATTGAAGGTTACGGTTGTCAGGTTGTTTTTTGGTTCTAGTCAGACCCAGTGAGACATGGACCATATCCTGATCTGCCTTTAACACAATAGGTGTGGCTTAAAGGACGGAGCCTACATGAAATAGAACGTTGGCTACGTATTGTAACCCCAGATTCTATGAATGTAGGCGTAGCCCTTTAAGCCTTGGGCCTCACTGGCTCTCATTTGGCCAATTTTTTTTTTGCCTTGTTTGGGAGTAGTTTCTCGGTCAGTTCCAGCTTAAATAGCAGACCGAGGTGGGGCCCACGGCAGGTGGGCGTGGACTAGAAGTCTTCAGTGTTGGCGCAAAGCACAAGGAACCCATTAAGGTATGGCTTAAAGGGCTACGCCTCATAGAATCTGGGGTTACAATACGTAACCAACATTTTTACAGAAGAGTTTGTAGGGCAAAGTGTAAATAAAAGCAAAGAAGAAGAAATTACTACTTCTCCACTGTATACTTTGCCTCTAATACACGCCAGTGTCTGTAGTGCGCCTCTATTGGAGAAATGCAGGAACTACAGGTAAAACTACAGTCCCCCATAATTTGGACCAGTGGGGATTTTAACCTCTTTTGGGGATGCTTAAATCACCCCTAAAATTTAACTCGGCTCCCCTGGAAAAAAAAAAAAATTTATGTTAAAATTTTGGACAATTTTGGCAGGCCAATTAAAAAGCCCAACGGGCTGTATACGGCCCGCGGGCCGTGGTTTACCCAAGTCTGGGCTATGACATCATCATTTACTAATGGTTGTGTTTTGGTTGTTTACATGAAAATGCAAGAGTTGGGTTTCAAGCCCTTGTTCTAAACAAATGTAGATTTGGGGGCTCTTAAAATGTAATTTCTGTGTGGAAGCAAGGATAAAACAAGAAAAATATTTTGCGTATTCAAAAATACACGGTTCTCGTGCGGACACTAATCTTATCAACTTCAGTTTGCAAAAATAGCTATCTATACTGCAGATAGGATGTGTTCATTATATTTCCACAGAACCCCACTTCTGAAGAGCTTAACTCTCCTTTTAGGCATGTTTGGTGACAAGCTGCTCTCTGTAGTGTTTTCAGGGTACCCGGCTTCTGTCAGACCGTGGTGGAAACAAAACTCTTGTGGTAAGTAACGTCTCTCACCACCAGGCTCCTTAAGTCAGTGTTTTCATTCGGATCAATAAATGTGTCAGTTTCTCTCTTAGTGGAGCCCATTTCATGTTGGTCATTGAGTGGAAAACACTAACAACCTCGTGCTTCATCAAAGTCTTAAGACAAAGGAAAGTGCCTTAGAGAGTTTTTTCTTTTTTTCAGACAACAAAGAAAATTACAACTGTATGTTTTGGGGGAATTTTTTTACAATCTATCCAATTTTGTGCTAAACAAAATTAATATTCTTAAATTTGATTTAGATTGCAAAAAAATAAACACGTTTGTATCCTTATCCTTAGTCCCAGTTAACTGTGCCTGCAACAACATGCCGTTCAACTTTGATTCAAGATGATTTTTTCGCAGAAACAGAAGGCGAATAAGACCAGTCTTCGTCAAGGCTGATGGGTAGATGTTTCGGAGTTCATGTTGTCATTACTTCAGCTGTCAGATAAAGCTCAGTAATCATATTGGATGGAATGTGATTATCTTAAAGGGAAAATGATTAGATATTTGAGAAGAAGCCCAAAGGCTGCATATACTGTATGGTATAACTGAAGAGTCAGCAAGTTTTTCCATCTTTATTAGAGTTTAGTGAATCAGAAATGGGAAAAAGTGAGAACACTGACTCTTGATCAAAGGAAAACATCAATATTGAATAAATGTTTGTTGATTTAGTGTGTTTAAGCAAACTATTTTAAAAGTTTAATGGATTTTATTTTAATATGTGCATATATCTTAAATAGTGTGTTCATGTTTAATAGCTTTCGTATCACTTTTTAAGCTGACCCAGCTCATTAAGACCAAGAAGATGTGACATGATTTTCCTGACTTTATATGGACTTGAAATGATGTGATTTGTTCCACACGTCACACTTGAAGGGGGGATGGAAAAGGGCTTGAGAATGATTTATGAATTACTATTAGGCTTGGAAAAGTAACTAACATATTTATAGTTTAAGTACAGTGTTTACCAGAGACACGGTGTACCCGTATGGTGTGTTTTGGTCAGTGGATGTTTGCCACTGGCCATCTGTTCAGCTCCGAAACTGTGACAAAAACTCACTCAACTCGTTCTGTCATGCACACAATTTTGTGTTTTTTCATTGTGCGACCTGAAACGGCAGCACCAGCGCATCCCCATGGAAATTATCGAGACTTCTGGGGGCATGTTTGTTTAACGGAAACATGGATAGAAATGGAGACCAGGGACTGTGTGACAGGTGATGACAAATGCTGAAATTAAGTTCTCTACCTGAGGCTAATGGGTTGGATCTGCAAAATATGAAACACATGCAAGATTAAATTTAGTACCAGGCGCTCTGCTTTTAGAGCCACCTTAAAACCAAATATAAACATGCAACAGTGTAAACAGATAAAAGATGTTGCTATATACTAAAGTTGCAATTGTGATGAAATTTGGCCTGAAATTCATAGTAGTACACTGAAATATCAGTACTTTATAAAGCCAAAAAGTTTGTTTAAATAAGAACAACTCAACATCTTGTTACAGTGTAAAATCTTGAGTTTAGTGTAATATTTAAAGCTTTGTGAGGGATGAGATAAAGTTTAAATCGGTAGATTCTAACGGGCCAGAACCTGCTTATGGCTGAGAAGGCTCAGTTCTGACAGACCTAAATTGCAGCTGGTAATTAGTGCATGTTCATTTAAGAGATTTGCTTGTTGTCCCCCATTGTGGCGCAAAAAGGAGGAATTGAAGATACCATCTGTCATGTTGTGAGCGCAATAACTTGAAAAATAAGTGAGGTACCAACTTCCATTTTGGTGTCTCGCTGCATAAAAATGTAATAAAGTTTCCTTTGGAAAACTGGGTTGCCATGTCCAAATCCCAGAGGGTCATTGCCATATGTGTGTGCATGTGGTTTGGTTTTAGGTTACATTGTGGGGACTAACTGCTCTTTATGGTGACCAAAGCCTGGTCCGCATAAGTAAATGCACTGTACTTATATAGCGCCTTTCTATCTTATTGAAATACTCAAGGCACATTACACCTGTGTCCTCATTTACCCTTTCATACAGCACTCTACTAGATCTCTACAAAGCTAAATGAACAAATCTTTCTAAAGAGACTGATCAGTGCTTTATCACATTCATACACTGATGGGACACACATCGGAGGCAATGAGGGGTTCAGTGTCTTGCCCAGGGACATTTTGGCATTGGACTGCTGGTGGATTCAAACCACCAACTCTTGCATTGGAGTACAACTGCTCTAACCACTCAGCCACAGCCGCCCCAAGTACAAGTCTCGTTGATGGGTTAGGAATTAGGTTTAGGACTAAGGTGTGAATTGTGGATGGGTTGGAGTTAGGTTATAGAAACAAATGGAAGTCGATGCAAAATCCCCACAAAGTCAGAAACACACACGTGTGTGCTGTGCAGACACATGTGCGTGTAAACCGGCCATCTCAGTCATTGAGAAAACTATACTTTCAAGCAGTATAAAAACTAGAAAGCATAGTTGGGGTGGCCAAAGATGAACCCATGGTGGCCAATACCACCATTGACTACGCACTTGCACCTAGTCGTGGATATTACTGCTCCCTCTGTTTGCCAGTCCAGGAAAACACTCATCTTGTAAACCACAAACCTTCACCATTCAAATCCTTCAGCGATGGGTGACATTGGCTTACAGCTTTTTAAAATTTAAACGTCCTCTGTTGCCTGTTAAGTGTGTTTCTCCCCACATGTACCTTAGTAAATAATTCACCCAGTTGAGATACTACACTACCTCTCTGTGACCCACTAAGAAGTTTCACACATTATTAAACTCCTTCGAGTTCACTTAATATA
>JBBPBX010001490.1:0-42445 GCA_038048925.1 Garcialebias charrua | reverse complement strand
TATATATATATATATATATATATATATGGTAAATGGAGCTTATTTATATAGCGCTTTCCAGCCCCCTGTGAGGGACCCCAAAGCTCTTTACAATACCAACCATCCACCCATTCATAAACACATTCATACACCGGTAGCGGCATACTGCCATGCAAGGCGCTTTCCAGTCCTACCGGGAGCAACTCGGGGTTAAGTGTCTTGCCCAGGGACACAATGACACATGGTGTGGGGAACCGGGATTCGAACCTCCAACCTTCCTATCGAGGGACGACTGCCATTACCACTGTGCCACGGCGTAGGAGGAGTTTAATTGGCTCCCTCCTCCCTAGCAGGCTCCATTCACATAAGAGGAGCTAGCTTCCTTTATATGAAAGGGAGACAATTCTACTCACTCCATCTTGAAAAACTGTATTAGGATAGGGCAAGTGCTTGGTAACTGTACAGTACTGTACATTTATTTATTTATTTATTTAATATATATATATATTTTTTTGTATGTGCTCCGACTTACGGCGATTTCGTGTTACCAACGGTGCGTAGGAACGGAACTCGTTCGTAAGTCGAGGACTACCTGTATATATATATATTTATTTTTTTAGAAAGTTTACCTTTCCAGTATTAGTATAAAATTAGGGATTTGTTCAATTTTTTGTGTCTGCATTGGAGTTTGTCACATAACCAAACCTCCCAGTGATAAATTTTATCTTTAGAACTTTGCTCCATGCAGAAATACTGAACCTCCCCATTTAATGACATGGTACACCCTTTCAGTCACAACCTTTATTGACATTCCAGTGGCTAGAAAGGTGTGTGTGCTGTGAAACATTTATATTTTCCCTTGCATCAGTGTTTCATACAACTCTTTCTGCTTGTCTGAATGTGTTTCTGTTTTATATTCATATCAGAACCTCAGTGCCTCTGTAAAGAAGCACATGCTTGCATCATCTTATCACCTTAACAGTCACCTTAACAGTAGCTCAAGGAAACTGCGTCTGCATAACATAAAATAAAAATTAGTGAAGAAATATTACAGTAGTTGTGTTACAAAAATGCTAACAAGACAAAAAATGCTTTACTTCCTTCATGAATGTCCTCTTCATGATGTTGAGTTCTGATTACAGCTTTTGTTTTGTCAATCAAGGGCTGAATGGTGTCAAGTCCTTACAAGTCCTGCAGCTGTCCTTCAACAAGATCTCAACTCTGCACCCAGGAGCGCTCAGTCACCTTCGACAGCTGAAAGAGCTACACTTACAACATAACCTTCTTACTCAACTGCAGCCACAAACGTTCCAGGATTTAGATCAGCTCAGGGTGAGACTGGCTTTTTAAAAATTTATTAGATTTGATTATTTTTCAAAATTTTCCATTTATTTTAGTTAATTGATAATGTGACATTTGGAAGATGAAAACAAAAAATAAATAATCCAAGCATAAAAGTGATGTCATACTTTCAGCAGTAGAATTGGTAGTGGTTTATGAGGCTGAGCATCTGTAACATGTCTGCTAAATGTCATTCATTTGTTCTCCTCTAAGATTCTTGACCTGACCTTCAACATGTTGACGCGCCTCCATCCTGTGACATACCTCACTTTGCGCAGCATTGGAACGGATGCTAGGTTGGGTGAAAACAGGTGGCATTGTGACTGCAGCATGTTCAGTCTACGAAGGAGAATGGACTATGACAGCAGCAGAGGCCTGCAGATCTGGAATATATTGTGTGCATCTCCCTCCACCATTGCTGGCAGAGATCTTCTGCAGCTGAAGGAGAATGACTCAAATTGTTTAAACACTGAAAACAAAACAGATCTCCACAAAGATGTGATGGTCTACAGTGGCTCTGAGATACTGCTTTCTTGTTCTGCGCAAGGTAACAGGTTCAAAATTATTTTAAAAAGCAAGTTATGATACATTATTTAACAATATAGGTTTTTACAATTGCTATATTTTCTTTTTTATGTAGATTCAACATGGTGGACTCCCATGGGTCAAGCAACTGTAAGCCAGAATAAAGATCTGCTCATCAGTAACGTCTCAGAAAGAGACACAGGACTGTATGTTTGTTTGTCTGAAGAAAACCAAGTTGTATCTGTTTTTAACCTCCAAATAAGTAAATCAGGAGATGCAAGAAAACCAAGAAGTTTACCCAGAGTGGAGCCAAGGCTCTCACAAATCAATATAAAACAGAGACAGGAAGAGACACGAGAGGATCAGAAGTCAGATTTACCTCTTGCGGTGGGTCTGTCTGTTTTCATTACATTTCTGTTTGCTTTTGTCCTTGGAGTCCTGGCAAGACCATGCATTGATGTGCTTTGGAAAAGGGTCACAAACAAGAAAATAACTTCTTCAGCTAATGCTGTCTCCCCGGTTGAACAAAGACAATATGTCAATGAGGCCTACTCCAGTGCTGAGGAACCAGAAGACCCAGGACTTTGTAGGGAAAGGAGAGTCACATTTAGCACCGTGGACTTTATTGAAGAAAGCAATGTACAATATTATGATACTGTGGCCAGTGGTGATCATGAGAGCATTAGCAGTGATGAAGTGTTTGAGGGTCAAGCAGTTGAAACTGAACTTTACAAGCAAACTACTGAAGGATCAAGAAGTGAACATTTACAGCTAAGGTTTTCAGAGGATAATCAGAGTGATGGCAGTTATTCAGGTGACTCTAATGAACAGCACATCCACAACATGGTATTTGAACACATTCCTGACCCTGAAGAACTAGGAAAGAGGAAAAGCCTGTCATCATGCTCTGATTCAGATTTGTCTGAAAATGTGTCAGGAGAGGAGCAAATTACCAAGCGAATAAACACAAAACCCAATTCTTATCAGATGGAAAAGGACTTAGTTCAGCAGAGGTCTAATTTATCTTCAAAAGCAGAGGTCACACAAGTATCTATTCCATTAGACTCTGAAGTTTTGCATGACAATGAAGAACTATTTGAATTCAGTGACTCTGCTCACAGTCCAACTTCTTTTGTGAATCCAAAACAAACTCTAATACTCACTTCAGACAAACAGAAAATAGAAGATATGTCTAGTTCTAGCTCATACATAAGTGAGAATGAGCCTAAACATTACACTGTCAACTCCGATCCAGAGACAGAACAAGATGATCGTTATGGAGTGCAACAACAAAGTGTGGATCGACTCAAGTACAGCTATAACAAAAAATGGCCAGTAAAGGGACCACATTGCTCCTTTTCTTCTGATTCTAGCAAGAGTGACAAAGAGTATATGCAGAACAAAAGAAAACAAAAAAAATCCAGAAAAGGAATCACAAACTTCGAAGCAGAACGTCAGAGAAGACGAGTCAAGGATTCTTCGGATGTCAGAGCCCAAATACTGCCTAGGGATTTCACATCTAGTGATGAGAGCTCAAATCAAGAAACAAAAGACATGCAGAATGAAAGAAAGACAAATTGGACAAGAGTTCAAATATCTCAACAGATGAGTCCAGAATCCTCTGCAAATAGTGGTATTGAAGATGAAACGGGTCACAAGAAACAAAAAAAACAAGAGCTACACATGTTAAGGCGTCCTAGAAAAGTATCTCAATCTGTGACTAAGGAATCAGATAACCAGTGGCCAACACTTAATCTTGATCAAGTTATACGAATTAAGAGACGTCTGGATATCAAGGGACCAAGACAAAAACTTAATTTATCTTCCAGTAATGACAGTGAGGATGAAACTGGTCACATAAAGAAACAGAAACAAAAAGAGTTACATGTGTCAAGGCGTCCAATAAAAGTATCTCAAACAGTCACTAAAGAGCAAGATAACCAATGGCCTACTATTAATCTTGGGGCAATAACACACCTCAAACGGCGTCTGGATATCAAGGGATCAGCACCCGACTCATCTTCCAGTAGTGACAATGAGGATGAAACTGGTCACATAAAGAAACAGGAACTAAAATATTTAAATGTGTCAAGGCCTCCAATAACAGTATCTCAAACAGTCACTAAAGAGAATGACAACCAATGGCCTACAATTAACCTAGAGGCAATAACATACCTCAAGAGGCGTCTGGATATCAAGGGACCAACACCAAAACTCGATCCATTGTCCAGTGGTGAGAGTGAGGATGAAACGAGTCACATAAACAAACAGGAACAACAAGAGTTACATGTGTCAAGGCCACCAATAAAAGTATCTCAGACAATCACTAAAGAGCAAGACAATCAATGGCCTACTATTAATCTAGGGGTAATAACACACCTCAGAAGGCGTTTGGATATCAAGGGGCCAATGCCAAAAACGGACTCATCTTCCAGTAGTTACAGTGAGGGTGAAACTGGTCACATAAACAAACAAGAACAACAAGAGTTACATGTGTCAAGGCCACCAATAAAACTATCTCAGACAATCACTAAAGAGCAAGAAAACCAATGGCCTACTATTAATCTAGGGGCAATAACACACCTCAAGAGGCGTCTGGATATCAAGGGACCAACACCGAAACCTGATCCATTGTCCAATAGTGAGAGTGAGGATGAAACTGGTCACATAAAGAAAAAGGGACAAAAAGAGATAAATGTGTCAAGGCCTCCAAAAAAAGTATCTCAAACAGTCAGTAAAGAGAAAGACGACCAACGGCCTACTATTATTCTAGGGGCAATAACACACCTCAGTAGGCGTTTGGATATCAAGGGACTATCACCAACACCCGTTTCATCTTCTAGTAGTGACAGTGAGGATGAAACCGGTCACATAAAGAAAAAGGAACAAAAAGAGTTAAATGTATCAAGGCCTCCAATAAAAGTATCTCAGACTATCACTAAAGAGAAAGACAACCAATGGCCTACTATTAATCTAGGGGCAATAACATACCTCAAGAGACGTCTGGATATCAAGGGATCAACGCCAAAAATGGATTCATCTTCCAGTAGTGACAGTGAGGGTGAAACTAGTCACATAAACAAACAGGAACAACAAGAGTTACATGTGTCATGGCCTCCAATAAAAGTATCTCAGAGAATCGCCAAAGAGCAAGACAACCAATGGCCTACTATTAATCTAGGGGCCCTAACACACCTCAGGAGGCGTCTGGATATCAAGGGACCAATGCCAAAACCGGATCCATCGTCCAGTGGTGACAGTGAGGATGAAACTGGTCACATAAACAAACAGGAACAACAAGAGTTACATGTGTCAAGGCCTCCAATAAAAGTATCTCAGACAATTGCTAAAGAGCAAGACAACCAATGGCCTACTATTAATCTAGGGGCAATAACACACCTCAAGAGGCATCTGGATGTCAAGGGACCAATGCCAAAACCGGATCCATCGTCCAGTAGTGACAGTGAGGATGAAACTCATCACATAAAGAAAAAGGAAGAAAAAGAGTTAAATGTGTCAAGGCCTCCAGTAAAAGTTCCTCAAACAGTCACTAAAGAGCAAGATAACCAATGGCCTACTATTAATCTTGGGGCAATAGCACAACTCAAACAGCGTCTGGATATCAAGGGACCAACACCCGACTCATCTTCCAGTAGTGACAGTGAGGATGAAACTGGTCACATAAAGAAACAGGAACTAAAAGAGTTAAATGTGTTAAGGCCTCCAATAACAGTATCTCAAACAGTCACTAAAGAGAACGACAACCAATGGCCTACAATTAACCTAGAGGCAATAACACACCTCAAGAGGCGTCTGGATATCAAGGGACCAACACCAAAACCCGATCCATTGTCCAGTAGTGACAGTGAGGATGAAACTGGTTACATAAACAAACAGGAACAACAAGAGTTACATGTGTCAAGGCCTCAAATAAAAGTATCTCAGACAATCGCTAAAGAGCAAGACAACCAATGGCCTACTATTAATCTAGGGGCAATAACACACCTCAAGAGGCGTCTGGATGTCAAGGGACCAATGCCAAAAACTGACTCATCTTCCAGTAGTGACAGTGAGGGTGAAACTGGTCACATAAACAAACGGGAACAACAAGAGTTACATGTGTCAAGGCCTCAAATAAAAGTATCTCAGACAATCGCTAAAGAGCAAGACAACCAATGGCCTACTATTAATCTAGGGGCACTAACACACCTCAAGAGGCGTCTGGATATCAAGGGACCAATGCAAAAACCGGATCCATCGTCCAGTGGTGACAGTGAGGATGAAACTGGTCACATGAACAAACAGGAACAACAAGAGTTACATGTGTCAAGGCCTCCAATAAAAGTATCTCAGATAATTGCTAAAGAGCAAAAACACCAATGGCCTACTATTAATCTAGGGGCAATAACACACCTCAAGAGGCGTCTGGATGTCAAGGTACCAATGCCAAAACCGGATCCATCGTCCAGTAGTGACAATGAGGATGAAACTCATCACATAAAGAAAAAGGAAGAAAAAGAGTTAAATGTGTCAAGGCCACCAGTAAAAGTTCCTCAAACAGTCACTAAAGAGCAAGATAACCAATGGCCTACTATTAATCTTGGGGCAATAGCACAACTCAAACAGCGTCTGGATATCAAGGGACCAACACCCGACTCATCTTCCAGTAGTGACAGTGAGGATGAAACTGGTCACATAAAGAAACAGGAACTAAAAGAGTTAAATGTGTCAAGGCCTCCAATAACAGTATCTCAAACAGTCACTAAAGAGCAAGACAACCAATGGCTTACTATTAATCTAGGGGCAATAACACACCTCAAGAGGTGTCTGGATGTCAAGGGACCAATGCCAAAAACTGACTCATCTTCCAGTAGTGACAGTGAGAGTGAAACTGGTCACATAAACAAACAGGAACAAAAAGAGTTACATGTGTCAAGGCCTCCAATAAAAGTATCTCAGACAATCGCTAAAGAGCAAGATAACCAATGGCCTACTATTAACCTAGGGGCAATAACATATCTCAAGAGGCGTCTGGATGTCAAGGGACCAATGCCAAAAACAGACTCATCTTCCAGTAGTGACAGTGAGGGTGAAACTGGTCACATAAACAAAAAGGAACAACAAGAGTTACATGTGTCAAGGCCTCCAATAAAAGTATCTCAGACAATCGCTAAAGAGCAAGACAACCAATGGCCTACTATTAATCTAGGGGCAAAAACATACCTCAAGAGGCGTCTGGATGTCAAGGGACCAATGCCAAAAACTGACTCATCTTTCAGTAGTGACAGTGAGGGTGAAACTGGTCACATAAACAAACAGGAACAACAAGAGTTACATGTGTCAAAGCTGCCAATAGAAGTATCTCAGACAGTCACTAAACAACAAGAAAACCAATGGCCTACTATTAATCTAGTGGCACTAACACACCTCAAGAGACGTCTGGATATCAAGGGACCAACACCAAAACCCAATCCATTGTCCAGTAGTGACCGTGAGGATGAAACTGGTCACATAAAGAAAAAGGAACAAAAAGAGTTAAATGTGTCAAGGCCTCCAGTAAAAGTATCTCAAACAGGCAGTAAAGAGAAAGACGACCAATGGCCTACTATTAATCTAGGGGCAATAACACACATCAGAAGGCGTTTGGATATCAAGGGACCAACACCAAAAACTGACTCATATTCCAGTAGTGACAATGAGGATGAAACTGGTCACATGAAAAAACAAGAGTTAAATGTGTCAAGGCCTCCGATAAAAGGATCTCAGACAATCACTAAAGAGCAAGACAACCAATGGCCTACTATTAATCTAGGGGCAATAACACACCTCAAGAGGCATCTGGATGTCAAGGGACCAACGCCAAAAACTGACTCGTCTTTCAGTAGTGACAGTGAGGGTGAAACTGGTCACATAAACAAACAGGAACAACAAGAGTTACATGTGTCAAAGCTGCCAATAGAAGTATCTCAGACAATCACTAAACACCAAGAAAACCAATTGCCTACTATTAATCTAGGGGTACTAACACACCTCAAGAGGCGTCTGGATATCAAGGGACCAACACCAAAACCCAATCCATTGTCCAGTAGTGACAATGAGGATGAAACTGGTCACATAAAGAAAAAGGAACAAAAAGAGTTAAATGTGTCAAGGCCTCCAGTAAAAGTATCTCAAATAGGCAGTAAAGAGAAAGACGACCAATTGCCTACTATTGCAATAACACACCTCAAGAGACATCTGGATATCAAGGGACCAACGCCAAAAACGGACTCATCTTCCAGTAGTGACAGTGAGGGTGAAACTGGTCACAAAAACAAACAGGAACAACAAGAGTTACATGTGTCATGGCCTCCAATAAACGTATCTCAGACAATCACTAAAGAGCAAGACAACCAATGGCCTACTATTAATCTAGGGACAATAACACACCTCAAGAGACGTCTGGATATCAAGGGACCAACGTCAAAAAGGGACTCATCTTCCAATAGTGACAATGAGGGTGAAACTGGTCACATAAACAAACAGGAACAACAAGAGTTACATGTGTCATGGCCTCCAGTAAAAGTATCTCAAACAGGCAGTAAAGGGAAAGACGACCAATGGCCTACTATTAATCTAGGGGCAATAACACACATCAGAAGGCGTTTGGATATCAAGGGACCAACACCAAAAACTGACTCATATTCCAGTAGTGACAATGAAACTGGTCACATGAAAAAACAAGAGTTAAATGTGTCAAGGCCTCCGATAAAAGGATCTCAGACAATCACTAAAGAGCAAGACAACCAATGGCCTACTATTAATCTAGGGGCAATAACACACCTCAAGAGGCATCTGGATGTCAAGGGACCAACGCCAAAAACTGACTCGTCTTTCAGTAGTGACAGTGAGGGTGAAACTGGTCACATAAACAAACAGGAACAACAAGAGTTACATGTGTCAAAGCTGCCAATAGAAGTATCTCAGACAATCACTAAACACCAAGAAAACCAATTGCCTACTATTAATCTAGGGGTACTAACACACCTCAAGAGGCGTCTGGATATCAAGGGACCAACACCAAAACCCAATCCATTGTCCAGTAGTGACAATGAGGATGAAACTGGTCACATAAAGAAAAAGGAACAAAAAGAGTTAAATGTGTCAAGGCCTCCAGTAAAAGTATCTCAAATAGGCAGTAAAGAGAAAGACGACCAATTGCCTACTATTGCAATAACACACCTCAAGAGACATCTGGATATCAAGGGACCAACGCCAAAAACGGACTCATCTTCCAGTAGTGACAGTGAGGGTGAAACTGGTCACAAAAACAAACAGGAACAACAAGAGTTACATGTGTCATGGCCTCCAATAAACGTATCTCAGACAATCACTAAAGAGCAAGACAACCAATGGCCTACTATTAATCTAGGGGCAATAACACACCTCAAGAGACGTCTGGATATCAAGGGACCAACGTCAAAAAGGGACTCATCTTCCAATAGTGACAATGAGGGTGAAACTGGTCACATAAACAAACAGGAACAACAAGAGTTACATGTGTCATGGCCTCCAGTAAAAGTATCTCAAACAGGCAGTAAAGGGAAAGACGACCAATGGCCTACTATTAATCTAGGGGCAATAACACACCTCAGAAGGCATTTGGATATTAAGGGACCAACTCCAAAAACTGACTCATCTTCCAGTAGTGACAGTGAGGATAAAACTGGTCACATGAAAAAACAAGAGTTACATGTGTCAAGGCCTCCAATAAAAGTATCTCAGACAATCACTAAAGAGCAAGACAACCAATGGCCTACTATTAATCTAGGGGCAATAACACACCTCAAGAGGCGTCTGGACATCAAGGGACCAAAACCAACACCCCATTCATCTTTCAGTAATGACAGTGAGGATGAAAATGTTCACATAAAGATACAGGAACAAGTGTTACATATGTCAAGGCCTCCAATAAAAGTTTCTCAAACAGTCACTAAAGAGCATTACAACCAATTGCCTACTACTAATCTAGGGGCAATAACACACCTCAAGAGACGACTAGATTTCAAACGGCCAATACCAAGATCTGAATCACCTACCTGTAATGATAGTGAGAATAAAACCGGTCTCAATAAAAAACAAGAAATTGGAGATTTGCATGTGTCAAATCATCCAATGAAGATGCATCAAACAGCCACCCAAGAACCAGAAAAACAATGGCCAGCAATTGTTTTTGAGGAAGTAACGAAAATAAAGAAGCGTCTAGATATCAAGGGGCCATCACCAAGACGTGATTCATCTTCCAGTAGTGACAGTGAGGATAAAACTGGTCAGAATGAAGGTGAGGATGAAGCCACAGGTATATTTAAGAAACAAGCACAAACAGAGTTACATGTGTCAAGGCCTGGAATGGAAACATCTGCTGTACCAACAACCTCAGAAAAAAAGTTCTTATGGTCTCCAGAAGTTCTAAAGAACATTTCACATACTCCAAAGAAAAAACACAACATCACATTAGAAAAGTATGCAGTTATTTCAGTTGATGTGGAGAACCAGCTAACAAATAGCACTACCAGCACAACACCTGAGATAAACGCAAAGCTTCAAACACAGTTGGCCACAATGAATTTTGGAATCTCCCGCTTTCGGAGACGTCTTGAAATAACATCACCTACTACAATATCACACAATCTGCCATCATTGCCCCCACCTAATTCCCCATACTTCTCCAGCAGTGAAAGTGTACCTGGAAGATTACATAGAAGAGTTGTTGGAGTCCAAGAATTAGTCCACACCGATTCATCTTGTGTGCCTGAAAACATACTAGTGAATGTTTCCCCTACATTAAAGGATCCACATAACAAGTTCACCTTCTCAGTTAAAGCAGATAAGAGCAAGCCAGACACTAAATTGGTTGATCTTAGTTCTCAAGACATTAAACGGTATCAAGATATATGGGTTGATGAAAAGGTTTCAGCTACAATGTTTCAATATCACCCTCATTCCTCTTCTAGCAGTGATAGGGAGAATGAAACAATAGACGCAAGTGTCCCTGACCAGAGTTGTAGTGTCCCACGCATCAAAAGGTATCTGAATATCAAGGCACCATCACCAGAGCCATGTAATACCCAAACTTTCTTTAGTAAAAGTGAAAAAGACGTAACCAAATACAGTGAAATACAAAGCAGACAAACATCAACTATATTAGGAACTACAGGTGAATCACTAATAACTAAGCATTCCATTATCAAATCCTCATCACTTCCTAAAAACTCTTTCACCCCAGCTGACAGTACCGGTAGTCAAACTGCAGATAATACATTCATTGCACAAATAGACAGTTACAACACATATCACTCCCCAAGAGTTGGTCCAAGCACGAGCTTTGGTGATATAGTTCAAGGAAAAATCAGACAGTCCAGATCAAACACAGATGTGGCCATACTGCAAGAAAATAAGTGGACAGTTGATCATCGTGTACCCGACTTTTCAACTTCCAATCCAGCAGGTTTGAAAGCAAAATTACCATCTTCACAGCAGGCTTCCCTCGCAGGACCACATTCTCTCCCTCTTGAAGCCTCCAGCAGTTCAAAAAATTTTGACAAAATGCAAGAAAGTGGGAAACTGGATGAGATACTACTGAATAAATACTCATCACTTGGCAGCGAAGGTGATCTGCTCAGTAGTTCACCCCGCAAAACAAATGAAAAATCAAATACTACATCAGAGGACAAGAGAGAAAAGAAAGGCCTTGATGCCCTAAAAGCCATGTCAATGGAAAGAAGACAATGGGAGAGATCTCTTTCATCTGATGACTATGGTTTACAAGATGACACCAATTTTATTTACAGTGAGTCTGAAAACGACACCAAAATCTCATCTAAAGGGCCATTAAAACGTCTTTCCTCTTCCTCAATGGAAAAGAAAAAAGATGCTGATTTGTTTTTGTTGTATGGAGTTCCTCGCTACAAAAGGCACGACATTAAACCCCCGATGCATCAGAGTCCTCCTCCTGTTCCTGAAACACCTCTACCAGATGACTGAAGTGTTTACACAGCAGTCTCTACAGCAGGGGTCACCAACACGGTGCCCACGGGCACCCGGTCGCCCCCAAGGACCATTTGAGGTGCCCATGGACCTGGTCTAAAAATAGCACAACTCACTACTAAGCTGCATTTAAAATTTCATTTTATTCAGTTGTTATTCTTTTTGTTGTATTTATATATATTTTAAAATGTCTAAAAAATATGTTCTTACAAGACAATTGTAAACTAACCAATCGTTTTCAATGCAATAACTGGGTTTTTATCCCTAAGCTGTCTTTTATGCATGCACACACACACACACGCACGCACACACACACACACACACACACACAATATTTGAATGTAAACTTAAAATCAAATGTACAAATTAATAATCAAACTTAGGTAGTAGTTCACAGCAGGTACGGATAACCTTTACTGTTCACATTTTTCTATATTTCTAAAATCACAATTAGCTTCCATTTTATATATTTTCTTTTGCACAAGTTTACACTGAATGCCCTAATGTTATAAATCAACTCGAAAGACAAAAAAAAACTGTCTTGGTTAAAATAAATAAATCACATGAATTATTTGTAGTTACAAAGTCTGCTTTTTTAGAAAATTACTAAAAGATGCAAAATACAAGCCAGTAAGTTAATAAACCCTTTTATTTGTGTATAGACATAGGTTATAGAGAAAACAAACATATAGACACAGTTTACATACATATATACAGATGGGACAAGGCTGTTCCCCCTCCTGCAATTCCATCGGAGAATACTAAAACATTTATCTCTACATAGTACTGTAGTACATAGAGTAGGCAATCCAACAGCTAGTTTTGTTGATGGTTAACAAATCATAATGAAAATATTTCACAGTAATTTTATGTGGCTAATCCTCAGAATAGATCTAAATGTGTATTTTGTGTGCATCATGACAGTTACTGCAATTATTTTATGTGCTTCAAGTTAATAAAACAATTTGTCACACTGTTTGCAGCGTGCTGGGACTTTTGTTAAGACGTATGAGATGAGATAAATGCAATGGGGGGGGACTCCCGTTCCACCATGAGGTTACAGGTGTGTTCCAAGTCTTAGTAGACGCATTTGTTTTGTTTTCCATTAGAAAAATAAACTTACATGATTGTGTATGTCAAAGCAAGCACAAAACACATGCACAGGTAACTGTACAAAAAAAACGTATTTGAAAAATGTTTCTGAAACATCTCATCCATTCACAAAAAGGCTCGTTGGAGCAAGCATGCAAATAGTAAATCTTCTGACGGTTCAGCATTACATCACAGTCAAAGACAAAAAATTTGTACAAGAACATTACACTAGGCAAACAGAACAGCATAGCATCTTTACACAGCTCCAGACTGTCAGTGTCCATTGTTTCTATTACATCCTAAAGGTGCTAATGGTGTTTACAAAGACATTTTTTCAGCGAACCTATTTGCAATGGTTCCCAACACTGGTCCTTGAGGAACACCATCCTGCATGTTTTAGTTGTTACCCTGCTTTGACACATCTAATTTAAATGAATGGGTAATTAACAGGCTTCTGCAGAACACAAGGAAGTAATTAAATCACTGTGATGGATGTGTTGGAGCAAGAAAACAACTAAAGCATGCAGGATGGTGTTCCTCAAGGACCAGAGTTGGAACCACTGGAGGACGTTCTCAAAAGGTTTCTAATGTTTCACTGCAGTTAACACTGCAAATCCAGGGATAGATGCTAATGGTAATGAGATCAGTAGGTCAGTAGACTTAGGAAGACAAAACAGATTCCAAATATGGAGACAAAATGGACACCATATCATACCTATGTTAACTTATTACACAGCCTAAACAGTCTGAATTCATCCTGAAATAATACTGTACCTGACCAATTCTGTGGCAGTGTGTGCGCACGTGGTGCATGTGTATACATTTGGATTTGTTGGTATGCATGTATAGGACACACCATGTGACTTCCGTGTTTTGAGGCACAATAATACTCCTACCAACACAACGCAGATACTTAAAATGGTTGTCGGACCAATGCATGCTGATCAGAGCATGTGGCTCAGCACTACACTGTGAAAAGCGTTAGTAAGCAGCAATGCTGATCATTTTGGTGTTACGAGGTCCGAAGCATCTGCAGTGGAGCAGCAGCTAGTTAGCAAAACAGTAAGAGGGACCAAAAACTGGAGGGAATAAAAATAACTGGCATTTATTGATAGTAAACAGCACAGGCATTAGAAACCCAGTCAAATTTTTGACACAGTGCTTTTTGAATTACTACCAAGCTAAAACTAAACAGTAGTTAGTGCTGTTTGTCCAGAAGAGCTCAAGTTTAAATTCATCACACAGAGATTTAATACTCAAGTGTGCCCAGGTCCAAGTGATGCCGGTTTAAAACTCAAACACAATGCATGGATGGTCGCTTCAGTTGGTTTCATGGTGCTGAAGACAAGGAGTGGTTCTCCCACACAATACCATTTTCCTCCACTGTCCATGTACGATTCCACTCATCCTCACGCAGACAGCAATATGTCACAGTGACAAGAGAGCAACGCCACTGGGGGTTTGCTGCAAATGAATCCACAACTTCTGCAGGAAGCATAACTTTTCAAAATCAGTCCTCTTCCCCAGCAGTGTATACTCACTCCAAACATACAGCAAACACCTCCCACCCCCAACACACACACACAGTTTGAAGCTCGCCTTCACCAGGAAGCACCCACCGTCACTGCATTACCGTTTCTATGTTGTCTACTTATTGGTTGTTGATGCTCAGAATTGTTGTGGTCACAGTTGTCTTTTTTTTTTCCTTTTCCATTCTCAGCTACGACATCTGTCTTTCTTTGTACCATTCCACAAACTCGTCCAACAAAACTGGCCCTGCAAAAAGGACGAGACAATTACTAGTATAGCAGTGTATCTAAAGCTCTGCTGATTCACTTTATATCCAAATAAGTGTGTTCACTCACAGGCACCGTCCTCATCATAGTTACTAAGGTCCAGGTTGATTGTCCTGCTGAACTCTAAAACGTTGCACCACTGGTCTTTGTTGATGACTTTGTACTTAGATTGCTGAGGAACAGCGCAAGTGTCACAGATTAATACCACACCTTGGGCTTACCGTGACTTACTGTCATTGATTGAGCAATACTGTATGCTCACCTCTAAAAACTGATTAAACACAGGAAACAGAGGCCACATCTTTCCCAGTAGAAGTCCCAGCATGCACTTGGCTGTGTTCAAGTCCAAACTCCTCTGATCCTTTTCCTGTCAAATCAAAAAGTCTCCAGACTTTTAATAAATATATACACAATATCAGACAGTTTAAACAAAGCAGCCTAGTTACACTAATAAAAGCTAAACCAGCCCTATAAACTACACTGACTTCACCATGGGAAGGGACATATTTATCAGTTATAAATTACTTAAATTCATTGAACTGCACAGGATCTTTTTTTTTTTTGATTGTCTGCAATGTGAAGAACATTATTATTAACAAAATCTCATGTATCAAATTATATTTAAATTTAATTTAATGCATTGAATGGTTGGCATTGTGTCAAAACAAAATTGAAATGTAAAAAGATCTTGACAAACTTATTACATTAACTTTGATAATAAGTTGACATTACAAAGATTTTATTGGAAGTCTGTGTATATGAGCTTCCGTGTAAACAATAAAATACTCAACTTACCCGAGCAAAATCAAAGGCATATCTGTAAATGAGCTTAAAACTAGTGCTGTCGTTCAGAACAGATCTCAGGTAGTCAAGAGAGTTCCTCAGTCTCTCAGTGGAATCACACCTGACAACAGCAGAAAAGTGTTCAACACGTCACTAACTCTATTAAAAAAAATCAACCACAGGAGGGCAATAAATGACTTTAAGAAAAAAATGCAAATAAAAAAAAGACAGGAAGTAGGTTTTTGACATACTGCAGTGACCCCATGCCTCGTAGCCACTCCTGAAGAGTAAAATATCCCATACTCTGAGCATCCAGCTTCCAAGCCAGAACCAGCATGACCACCTGGGCAGAAATATAAAACGATGAGACACGTCCTTCTGGCTAGTTACACCTAAACAACAACTGGGACAAACATTATTCAAGGATTCAATGTTCTTTATTCGTCATATGTGGTACATGTGGTGGAACGAAATTATGTACACAGGGTCCCAGTTACATCAAACAATAAAATGTAAAAGAAAAACAGTAATAACATCTAAGATATGAACTAAGAAAAACAATTACTAAAAATACACTAGGCACTAATAGCATAAAAATAATACACCGAACAGCAGCACGAACATGTGTCTGTGTGAGCAGATGAGCACGAATGAACACAGCAACATGAAACAGATCAGCAGCAACATGTGATTTTTTTTTGCCCCCACAGTGATTATCCTGGTTAGAGTTTCATGAGTCTAACATCTTCAGGGTAGAAGCTGTTCCTCTCAGGGGTCTGCAATCTGCAGCTCTGGAGCCACATGCGGCTCTTTGGTCCTTCTGCAGCGGCTCTTTCAAGCTTCGACCAAAACTGACATAAAACTGAATTTTATTGGTTATTATACAAATGACAAAAAAGGACTAATTTTAACAGTTTTCCTGTAATTTATTTTGCAAATATGTGAATATTGGAACATGTACAAGGAGTAAACATACCGGTACTCAAGTTAGCTTTATTTCTATACTTAGTTAATTTTTCAACAATAATACATAGGTCTGCATAGTTCATTGTTTTTATTCATTAAAAAAAACTACCCTCCATCCCCTACAAGAATCTGGTCTTCATTTGTCTTAAATTGTAAAAATATAAATTATTAGATATTTTTTAGCTTTATAATGTCACCCCTAATGGCCACAAAAGCCCTCTCCAACAAACCCAGTGACCTACAGGCCACCAGTTGATAATTCATTCATTCATTCAACCTTTATTTATACAGGCTAGCCTCGTTGAGTCACGGGGACTCATTTACAAGAGGGACCTGACTCACTCACACCAAACAACCATCCACTCTCTCACTCACACCTAGGGTCAATTTAGAGTCACCAATCAGCCTAACAAGCATGTTTTTTGGTCTGTGGGAGGAAACCGGAGTACCCGGAGGAAACCCACGCATGCAAATCACAGTTGTAGCATGTTGTTGTGGCTCTGATCCCTTTTAAATTAGTAAACAAAGGCGTAAAATGGCTCTTTTGATCGTAAAGGTTGCAGACCCCAGGTATAATGGTTCTACACTTGATGCTCCTCAACCTTCTTCCTGAAGGGAGCAGGGCAAAAAGTGTGTGTGCTGGGTGAGTGGGGTCTTTCATGATGCAGGTGGTCCTCTTCCTGCATCTGGAGGTGTAGATGTCTGTGATGGTGGGGAGGCTGATTATGTTTATGTAGGTACGGTAATTTAAGTCTGAAAGGTTGAAATTTATTTTTAGATTAATAAAAATCAAACAGACATTTTCACACTAATATTAAAAATAAAGTGAAGCCAAATAGATAAGAAAAAATAAAATAAAATACCAGTACTATTACCCTATCCAGAAGAAGTTTGCTATCATTCATTCAACCTTTATTTAAACAGATAAGTCACACTGAGCCTCGAAGACTAATTTACAAGTGAGATCTGTTGGACAGACAATAAAAGTGGTGAAAAATAACACATAGGGTTTGGAGACAAAAAAAAATCCTAACACATTTTTTTTTACCTCTGCTTGAAGGTCAAAATGTGGTAATGAATAAAATCTTGCACACAAGCACATAATGACGCCGACAGTACGCAAAGGGCGGGGGAGGGAACTCAAAGGCGGTGAGCAAGCCAGCCCGTAGAGGCACTGCAGAGTTCAGATATGCGTCCCAGTGATGGAGTGGAGACCTGTCCAGGGTGTCCCCTGCATCTCGCACAGTGATGACTGGACATGGGCACCAGTGACTCCCGCAACCCAAAAAGGAAGAAGCGGGTAAAGATAATGGATGGATGGAGTGTGGACCTCTCCACTCTTCCTCCAGACTCTGGATCCTTGATTTGCAAATGACATGGACGTTGTGGGGAGTGGTGGCGCAGCGGTTAGAGAAGATGGGCTTGTGATCGGAAAGTCGCAGGTTCAACTCCCGGCACGTCAATATAAAAAATGTGGGTGGAAAAGGTGAAATACCCACACCTGCCTCCACCCTCATTTGCCCCACACTGAGCCACTGAGCAAGGTCCTTAACCCCCACCATCTGCTCCCAAAAACAGGTCTCTCTTGAAAATCTCGTGACTCAATGAGACTACCTGTTAATTTTTTTGTTGCTTTAATCTGAAAAGAGGATGTTGGACCACTGAGAGACAGTCCAGTTCTCTGTCTCCTCAGCAGGTAAGACACTTCTGATGTCGTCTCTGGTTCAGGAGTGGATGGACTCGATGAACGAGACATTTGTAGCTCATGCCGAGGAGTTAATCAGCTGATCAGGCTGTGACACCAAGAGTTTACAATATTCAATATCTTCATAACATTCTAATTTTCTGAGACATTGAATTTTTGTTTTTCTTTATTTGTAAGATATAATTATCAAAACTACAAAAAAATAAAGGTTTGAAATATTTCACTCCTGTGATGGACATGTGACCTGTCCAGGTGTCCCCTGCCTCTCACTGGATATGGGCACCACCAGTGACCCCCGCGACCCGAAAAGGAAGAAGCGGGTAAAGATAATGGATGGATGAAATATTTCACTCAATAACTTTATGTAAAATATGAGTTTCACTTCTGAAATGACTGACAAAAAAATAAAGTTTTTCACAGTATTCAACTTTAGCATCTAAACTTGCACCTGCAGGTGCTTCACTTTGTGCTGCGAGACCTGCTAGAGAGCACTGATGTCATCGTGGTAAGAAACGAGGATCTGTGACAAGAGCTGGGTGGCAGCCTGGTAATGTTGTTGTCTCTTAACTAAGTTGCCATTAAGATGTTTAAGATCTAATATATGCATAAAAAGTTGTACTGTGACTGCCAAATGTTGTTGATCAAACATTTTTATGACAACAGAATTCAAATCTTTTAAACATCAAAATATTTGCATATGTTGCTACAACCAAAAGGATGTTTCAGCATCACTAAGCGAGTGAGACTTGATGACAAGAAATAAAATGAAACTTAAGCAAGCTGAGAACATGCACGTCAAAGCAAACACAAAAACTTAGTGAAATGTGAAAGCAACAAAAGCTCTGCTTACATTCTCTGGCTCCACTCCAATGTCTTCACAGAACTTCTCTATGCCCTCTGGACCCACAACGTCATCACAGCCTAGATGGGTATACAGCACAAGCTCAGCTACAAACACACGGCAAACATCGGTGGTAAAATGCATCTAAACCAAGAATGCATTAGGCTTGTTCACCTGCGTATTCGTAGAACCACTCTAAGCACCTTTTACTAGAAAATGTCTCCTCCTCCCGGATTAGTGCTGTTTCGTGTTTTCTGAAAACACTGCAGACAATTATAAGAATGAGATAACCAACAATACTACAAATGCACAACCTAGCACTTTTTTGTTTTCTTTACAGGCAAAATCACATTTTTGTGTAATTTTATTGGCATGAGCCACAAAAATCACAAACTGAAGCAATAGTCTGAAACTTCATACAGTGAATCTGCAAGCTCCCATCACTCACACTGATAATGACCCCACTAAGGGGTAAAAACACAAGTCAGAACCTGAATGGTCTTAGGCAGAGTCTTGGTCTTCAGTCGTGTACTGAGGACGTGAACATCTACATTATGACTGAAAGAGCCACAATATATTTGAGTATACACAAAACGTCCATAGAAAGTTGGTAGTTTTTTTTATTGTGGAGGCAGCGCATCCATAACATTGGGCCTGCACATGCCAGTGAGGCTTGGCCAACAAGAACCTGAAGCAGGACTGGCCAGGCTGGCCTAATGCCTGGGCAACGACTGTAATTGTGACAAGCTCAACAACCTAGCACAGATGCAATTCATTCCACCTTTATTTAGGCAGGTTAATCCCATTGAGCTTCGAGGACTCATTTACAAGAGAGACGCGTTTCAACAAAGAATGATGACAACAGTGACAACAATAGACAATCATAAAAGAGGCATACAGATTTTTTTAACAAGTTAAAATAAGATGTCAAAGTAGCAAAACAGCTAGATTATAAGGCAAATGTAGAAAACTAAAAACAGGAATATGTTTGCATTGGTTTTTGCCAGGATTCCAACAGATTCCTAAAGCTATTTAGAGGTCAAAGTCAAGAGCTATAGATCTTTTTGTAAGATATTCCATGAAGCAGGACTGGAGTAAGAGAAGGCCCTTTTGCCAAGTTCAGTCCTCACTCAGGGAACACTGCAGGTAATCATGTCCTGAGAGCGCACACTGTAGCTGACATGTAGGAGATGTATGAAGGCAGCAGACCAAGAAGTGATTTAAAGATGAAAATGTACTAGTGAGAGAGTCTGAGTGAGGTTAATACAAACCGGATTCCAAAAATGTTGGGACACTAAACAAATTGTGAATAAAAACTGAACGCAATGATGTGGAGGTGCCAACATCTAATATTTTATTCAGAATAGAACACAAATCACAGATCAAAAGTTTAAACTGAGAGAATGTATCATTTTAAGGGAAAAATATGTTGTTTCAAAATTTCATGGTGTCAACAAATCCCAAAAAAGTTGGGACAAGTCCATTTTTACCACTGTGTGGCATCCCCCCTTCTTCTTACAACACTCAACAGACGTCTGGGGACAGAGGAGACCAGTTTCTCAAGTTTAGAAATAGGAATGCTCTCGCGCTCCTGCCACGTGGCCCCATGGTGGGTGTTCCTCTGCCTACGGGCGTGCTTGGGGCCCTCACTATCTGGGGCTGGGCGCTTGGGCGTTTGTCGGCTCGGCCTAGTGGCTGCCTGGTGGGGCTCGTGTCCTCTGGTCCTTTCGGGTCTTGGCCTGAGGGATGGGCGTCCCCGGTGCCCGGGCCTCGGTGACCGGCCCTGGGGCTACGTCAGTACGACGGGCTCCGGCGGGAGCCTATGAATTTGTCGCGTTTGACCCCGGGGGGTCATTGTGTGTGGTCGCTGGTGGGATTCGTCCGGTTCTTCCCCTTGGTCGGATCTGGGGAGTGGACGAGTGGCTCGTCCTGTTCGGGTGGCCCTGGGGACTCTGGGCTCGGGGTCCTTCCTGGGGTCTTGGGCTTTGATCGCCCCTTCGTCTGCCTCGGGCTTTGGGGGGACGGATCTCTGATGCTTCACAGTCGCTACTAAATGTTCTATTGGAGGAACCTTATTCACTTATGCATGCTCACAACCACACACAAATGGATGCAGGGATGTATATGTAGATATATGCAGATATGTAGATGGGTATATGAATGAATATAAATGTATATGTATGTATACTGTATATATATTTGTAGGTATGGGTATGTTTATTTATAGAAATCTACTGCAAGGTCATGAAGATTATTAGTCTTTATGCATGTATGTTTCGTTGCTGTGTTCTGTCATGTGCTTTGCAGGATTGTGGACGGAGGTTGGGTGTGTTTGCCTTGTGCTCTTTTTGTGGATAATTGTTGTTTTGTTGTCTTACTTTCTCTTTTCTTTCTTTCTCTCTATTTAAAAAAAATACATATTGGAGTGAGAGGATGGCTATAAGGTGAGAAGGGAGGCCATCTATAAATGGAAAAAAAAAAAAAAAGGAATGCTCTCCCATTCATGTCTAATACAGGCCTCTAACTGTTCAATCGTCTTGGGCCTTCTTTGTCGCACCTTCCTCTTTATGATGCACCAAATGTTCTCTATAGGTGAAAGATCTGGACTGCAGGCTGGACATTTCAGTACCGGATCCTTCTCCTACGTAGCCATGATGTTGTGATTGCTGCAGAATGTGGTCTGGCATTATCTTGTTGAAAAATGCAGGGTCTTCCCTGAAAGAGATGACGTCTAGATGGAGCATATGTTGTTCTAGAACCTGAACATAGTTCTCTGCATTAATGGTGCCTTTCCAGACATGCAAGCTGCCCATGCCACAAGCGCTCATGCAACCCCATACCATCAGTGATGCAGGCTTCTGAACGGAGCGTTGATAACAACTTGGGCTATCCTTGTCCTCTCTGGTCTGGATGACATGGCGTCCCAGTGTTCCATAAAGAACTTCAAATCGTGACTCATCTGACCACAGAACAGTCTTCCATTTTGCCACACTCCATTTTAAATGACCCCTGGCCCAGTGCAAACGTCTGAGCTTGTGGAGCTTGCTTAGAAATGGCTTCCTCTTTGCACTGTAGAGTTTCAGCTGGCAACGGCGGATGGCACGGTGGATTGTGTTCACTGACAATGCTTTCTGGAAGTATTCCTGAGCCCATTCTGTTATTTCCTTGACAGTGGCATTCCTGTTTGAGGTGCAGTGACGTTTAAGGGCCCGGAGATCACGAGCATCCAGTAGAGTTTTACGGCCTTGACCCTTACGCACAGTGATTGTTCCAGATTCTCTGAATCTTTTGATGATGTTATGCACGGTTGATGATGATAACTTAAAAGTCTTTGCTATTTTATGCTGGGTAACACCATTCTGGTATTGCTGCACTATCTTTCTGCGCAACAATGGTGGAATTGGTGATCCTCTTACCATCTTGGCTTCTGAGACACACTGACACTCTGAGAAGTTCTTTTTATACCCAATCATGTTGTCAATTGACCTAATTAGTGTTAATTGGTCTTCCAGCTGTTTGTTGTATGATCAATTTCCTTTTTCCAGCCACTTATTGCTACTTGTCACAACTTTTTTGGGGATATGTTGACACTGTGAAATTTTGAATTAACATACTTTTCCTTTAAAATGTTACATTTACTCAGACTAAACTTTTGACCTGTCATCTATGTTCTATTACAAATAAAATATTGACATTTACCATCTCCACATCATTTCATTCAGTTTTTATTCACAATTTGTTTAGTGTCCCAACTTTTTTGGAATCCGGTTTGTACGGTACTTATGACAGTAATGTTGGGTTAGCCTAGCATAATCTTCTAGCTCAAAGGTGCACCCTGTTGTATGCCAAAAGTCATGAAAATCAGTTCATATAATGTGGTGAGTGTGCAGGTAAGCACCTCAGAAATGCAGAAAAAACTACCGTAGTAAGAACTACAGCATGACAGTGTCATGACTGCCTTCAAACCGCAACGCACTTCTGAAGTTTTGTGTGTCGCTGCCTTGCCATCCTGCCATGGTGGTTTAGTTCCCAACCTTTCCAGCCTCGGGCTCAGGCTCCGGCTTATCATGACGGCTGTCTCCATGATCCTCCAACTGCCTGCACAGACCGAACTCTACGGAGCTGTTTGGTTCCATGGGGAAACATTGGACGTTCTGTCTGCCGGGCCCGCTTTTGGAGGCAGTCATTGTTCGTTGCCACGGTCATTGTTATCATCATGCTGCCAAAAGGATTGCACTGCTAACAGAACCATTGTGCTAACAGGATCGCACTGTTAACAAGACCATGCTGCCAACAGAACCATGCTGCTAACAGAATCTTTGTGCTACCAGAACCTCACTGCTAAAAGAACCATTGTGCTAACAGAACCACACTGCTAACAGAACCACACTGCTAATAGAACCATTGTGCTAACAGAACCATTGTGCTACCAGAACCATTGTGCTACCAGAACCTCACTGCTAAAAGAACCATTGTGCTAACAGAACCACACTGCTAACAGAACCACACTGCTAACAGAACCACACTGCTAACAGAACCACACTGCTAACAGAACCACACTGCTAAAAGAACCACACTGCTAACAGAACCACACTACTAACAGAACCACACTGCTAACAGAACCACACTGCTAATAGAACCATTGTGCTAACAGAACCATTGTGCTACCAGAACCTCACTGCTAAGTGCTAAAAGAACCATTGTGCTAACAGAACCACACTGCTAACAGAACCACACTGCTAACAGAACCATTGTGCTACCAGAACCTCAATCAATCAATCAATCAATCAATTTATTCACTCGATTAAAAAAAAAATCATCAGTTTACAAACACAGTCTCTGACAAAACATATTTACACGAGTGAAGAGGGAGCAGGAAGAAGAAAATCTTGTATAGACCTGCCCCCTTTCTCAATAATTACAAAAATGTCATGGCCGTAAACATTAAATTAACAAAACAAGTTGCAAACAATATCTAAACAATAACATACATAACAATATATCACTCTTCCCATTAACAACTCAAAAGTGTATAAGAGTTAATCATTCTTTTTTTATAAAGTTTCTTGAATTGGTTTATTGTAGAGCAATTTTTAAACTCCTCATCCAAACTGTTCCATAGTTTTACTCCATGCACCGAAATGCACATTTGTTTTAAAGTAGTACGCACAGTTTTACTTTTGAAATCATACTGCCTTCTGTTAGTTCTTTCACAAGAGCTCAAGACAAAGAACTTTTGTAAATTAAATGGCAATAATCTCTTTCTAGCTTTAAACATTATCAATAACATTTTTAAATTAACCAGATCCTTTAGTTTCAAGATATTTGATTGAATAAACAATTTATTTGTATGTTCTCTGGTGTCCACTTTATAAATAATTCTCATAACTTTCTTTTGTATGACAGATAACGGTTTAGTGTTGGTTTTATATGTGTTGCCCCATACCTCTATACAGTATGTCAGATATGGAACAACAAATGAATAATATAATGTCTGTAGTGTTGACAGCTCTAAAACATGTTTTACTTTATTTAGAAGTCCAATACTTTTGCATAGTTTTAATTTTATGTATTTTATATGAGATTTCCAGTTAAGTTTATGATCCAAAACAACCCCTAAAAATTTAACTTCATGTACTCGTTCAACTTGATTATCATCTATAGACATTATAATAGAATCATCTATTTTTCTATTACCAAAAATCATGAATTTTGTTTTATTCCAGTTTATTGATAATTTGTTGTATTTAAACCACTCATTAAGTTTAGACATCTCACAAGTCATACATTCTATAATGGTTTTTAAGTCATTCCCAGAACAAAATAAATTTGTATCATCTGCGAACAGGATGATTTGTAACTTTTTAGACACTTCACAAATGTCATTGATATACAAAAGAAAAAGCTTTGGTCCTAGCACTGAACCTTGGGGGACTCCACATTTTATATTTTGAAGATCTGATTTTACATTTCCTAGCTGTACAAATTGTTTTCGGTTAGTCAAATAACTACTCAACCAGTTATGAACTATCCCTCTTATCCCATAATCTTGCAACTTGGAAAGCAATAAAGTGTGGTCGATTGTATCAAAGGCTTTTCTTAAATCAATGAACATCCCCACTGTATATTGTTTCCTTTCAATTGCTTCTGTAATTTCTTCATTTAGTTCTAACAATGCAAGGGATGTTGATTTATTTGATCTAAAGCCATATTGACTCTCACTCAATAAGTTATTCTTTTCAATATAACCATCCAATTTCTGGACAAACCATTTTTCAAGCACTTTAGAAAACTGGGGGAGCACTGAGATCGGTCTATAATTGTCAAAACTATGTCTATCACCATTTTTAAATATTGGAATAACTTTTGCTAATTTCATTTTTTCTGGAAATAAACCACTCTGGACGGACAAATTACAAATATAAGTAAATGGTTTAATAATAAAGTCAATAGTTTTTTTTATAATCATCATATCAATTCCATCACTATCAACAGATGTTTTAGTTTTGCTTTTCCTTACTATATTTAAAATTTCATGTTCACTTATATCTCCAAGAAACATTGACTGTGAAATTCTACTACCACCCTGCCTACCCTGAATATCATTTGTCTTAATGGAAGAAGCCAAACTTGGCCCTATATTTACAAAGAAGGAATTAAATTCATTCACCACTTTCTTTTTTTCAGTCAAGGTTGTTTCTCCCTTGAAAAACTGTTTTTCAAGACAATGAGTATAATTAGGTCTTACAATACTATTCAAAATGTTCCACGTTCTTTTCATATTGCCACTGCTCTCTCGAAACTTTAAATTGTAGTAATCTTTCTTAGCTTGTCTTAATAATGTTGTCAATTTGTTTTTATACGCCTTGTATTTCATCTCTTTAAGTTTAGTTGGAAATCTGACAAAATCTCTATATAACTTATTTTTCTTCTTACAAGATTTTAACAGTCCCTTGGTCATCCAGGGTTTTGCATTGACATTTTTATTTTTGTGACACACTAGTATTGGGCAATTTTTGTCATATAATGATTTATAAACTTGCAAAAAAAATTCATATGCCACATTCACATCCTTCACATATACTCCACTCCAGTTTTCCTTTAACAGATCATTACAGAATTTCTTTATTGTTTCATCAGATCTGACTCTAACCTGCCTTATTTCATCAACTTTACTAGTTTTTTTAATTTTGCTATCATGAACTATGAATATAGGTAAATGATCACTTATGTCACTTATGAGTACCCCACTGTAAATAGCCTTTCCAATTTCATTAGTAAAAATATTATCAATTAATGTTGCAGTAGTGCTAGTGATTCTGGTAGGCTGAGTAATCACTGGATATAAACTTCTACTGGACATTGCATCAACAAAATCTGTGGTCATTTTGTGCTCTCCTTGTTTTAATAGATCAATATTGAAATCTCCACATAGTAACCAGGTTTTCCTATCATTTAGTCCATCCAGGAGATTTTCACATCTTTCTCTAAAATATTCTATATTAGAGCCTGGTGTTCTATATATACAAGCTACAATAATGTTCCTTGTTTTCTCCATCTCTATTTCAACAGTAACACATTCCATCACATCATCCAAGGCAAATGACATACATTCTAATTTTTCACATCTCAAGGAACAATGAACATACAGTGCAACACCGCCACCTTTGTTCTTCACTCGATTTGTATAAAACAGATTGTACCCTTCCATTTCAAAATCTGTAGATTTTTCATTTAACCAAGTTTCAGATAAAGCTATTACTTGATAGTGATTTTTAAATGTTTTCAGATATTCATTAATCTTGTCAAAATTAGCATGAAGACTTCTGCAGTTAAAATGAATAAGTGAAAAATTATCAGAGTCCACAGAAAGATTCAGTTGTTCTTCTGTATAATATTTACAATTGTTAGTTTTGTCTAATAAATTACTGTCTGGATCAATGTTGTTTTCATAATCATGTATTTTGAATTCTGTAACACCATGTCTTGTCAAAATTGGTTTGCTTGTTTCATGTTGTATTGCTTCCATTTATCTCTTTCTTTTTCAAAAGGAACTTTGTTCCTTTTTTCTAAAGGAACTTCGTTCACTTGTGTTTTTCAAGAAGGGCCTCAACTCCATCCTTGAGTTCATGACCTGGGGTTCTCCTTCTTTGGGTCCAGGCCGTCTCCCATCCTGCGTTCTTCAGTATTGACTCTAGATCCATTTCCTTCTCTGGAATGTCCATGTTGACTCCGAGCTCACATAATCCAATTGCAGCAGCTTGAGGGTCATTGTACACTTTAACTTTCCCGTTCTCACAAAAAACTTTCAGTCTAGCTGGAAATAAAATCCGTGACTTGATTTTTTGTTCATTAAGTACTTTGCGCACATCTTTGTATTTTGCACGTTCCTTAAACACAGAGCTTGTAAAGTCCTCATCAAAATAAATCCTTCGATCGTTGACTTGTACAGTCTTTGCTCTCCATGCAGCTTGCAGCACTTTTTGTTTCATGGCATGTGATTGAAATCGAACCAGAACAGTTCTGGGCCGGTCCTTTGGTCCAGGCCTCGGCCCTATCCGATGTGCCCTCTCCACATGGAGTTCATCCGTCACTTCCAGTTTTTCATGGATCAGTTTGTTGACAAAGTCAATCATGTTGTTTTCTTCACAGTTTTCTGGCACTGAGTAGATTCTCATATTGTTTCTCCTGGCTTGACTTTCCAGTTCCTCACATTTTAATTCTAGTTGCTTTTGCATTTGAAGGGTATGTAAAAGCACTTTGGAGGTTTTCATTTCATAGTCTTCACTCTCAGCAATTCTCTGTTCAGCTTCATCCATTCTTTTTTTAATACTCATGAAATCTGTACGTAGCTCATTTAACTCTGCCTTTAATGATCCAAAACTTGCTATTGTTTCTGATCGAAATTCTCTCAGTTCTTTGAGTATTTCAGCCATACCTGTAGATTTAGCTGATGAAGCGTCCTCTGTTGTCTCCTCTTGATTGTTCTCCATTTGTTTTTGTGCACATGCCTCCATTTGTTTGGAAGATTGCTTGTGTTTCTGCTTGGACATTTCTCTCTGTCCTTCTTTCTCCTTCTTTCGCTCCTCTTTGTCCTCCTTTCTCACTGTTCTTCTCCACTCAGTTTTCAGTATTTTGCTGTTTTTGAAGTTGTTTAATCCAACACTTTGCAGTTAATTGTTTGCAGAGACACTCCCAAACATACATGCCTGGCGGCCATCTTGGATCTGAAGATCTGCTAACAGAACCACACTGCTAATAGAACCATTGTGCTAACAGAACCACTCTGCTAACAGAACCATTGTGTTACCAGAATCTCACTGCTAAAAGAACCATTGTGCTAACAGAACCATTGTGCTAACAGAACCATTGTGTTACCAGAACCTCACTGCTAAAAGAACCATTGTGCGAACAGAACCTCACTGCTAAAAGAACCATTGTGCTAACAGAACCATTGTGCTAACAGAACCTCACTGCTAAAAGAACCATTGTGCTAAAAGAACCATTGTGCTAACAGAACCATTGTGCGAACAGAACCTCACTGCTAAAAGAACCATTGTGCTAACAGAGCCATTGTGCTAACAGAACCCCTCTGCTAACAGAACCTCACTGCTAAAAGAACCAATAATAATAATAATAATAATAATAATAATAATAATGAATTTAATTTATAACGCACTTTTCATTAATGAAAATCTCAAAGTGCTACAAGGAGCAACAGAATTAAATGTCAATAAAACAAGCAATAAAACAAGTAAAATCAATAACAGTATCAACTAAGATCAAAGATAGAATCATGAGGAGGCAGAGTAGGCTCGTTTAAAAGAAAGGTCTTCAAGCCGCTCTTAAAGTCAACCAGTGACTGTGGAGCTCTTAGAGTCAGAGTCAGAGAGTCAGAGAGTCTGTAGCCCCTTTCATAAGACGCATCAATCCGTCTCTGATGCGTGTTCAGACCTCCAACGAGCATTCAGAAAACACACAAACGCGGTTTGGCGAATTAATTTGACTCGCCTCTGATGCGCCCCTGATCCGTGAGCAGAGGTAGTGTTAAACCCGCATCTGTCGACTTGTGAAAGGTCTCGGGGCTGCGCGGCTTCAAACTTATTTGAATAATGACGTACTCTCCCACGTACTATCCCGGCGCACACTGTCGCGCTGTATTTAAATGTGTAAACAACAACATGACATCTGTATTTTGCTCGCGCATCACTTGCTATTCTTCGCCGAATCTTTTTCTTTTTTTATTGATCATCACGGAAATGTCTAATTGGGGTGATGCAGAGACCTGTGTGCTCCTGTCTCTGCGCGCAGAGGAGGAAAAAGGGACTTACCGGTACAGTGAAGGATGGGGCCCTTCTGGAGCGGATTGCTGTACTGATGCGAGAGCAAAAAAAAACAAAAAACAAAAAAAAAGCATTCGGAGAAGCACAACGATGTTCGCTAGTGTCGCCATGTTTGTTTACATCCACCTCTGCGGTCCCACGTTAAACACGCAGGCACCACGTCCTCTGAGCTGCACATTTTCACCACGCCTCTTTTCAACACGCGCAGCAAATTGTTTTGTGAATGCTCCATTGAGGGCGGGCCGTGGCCGGATTCAACTTTGTTTTATGAATGACCTGATGGGTATTAAAGCCGGACTGGTCCGTGCGGGAACTGCGAGGGTCTGACTTATGAAAGGGGCTAGAGAGTCTTTATTGTCATTTGCACCGCATGTGGTACATGTGATGAAAACGAGATTATGTACACAGGGTCCCAGTTACATTCAACAACAAATGCAAGAGAAAAACAGTAATAACATCTAGGATTAACTAAGAAAAACATCAACTAGTAACTAAGAAAAACTAAGAAAAAAAGAAAAAAAATCAGGCAGTCAGGAAGAGAGTTCCACAGGCAGGGGGCAGCCACACTGAAAGCCCGGTCTCCCATGGTCCTTAATTTGGTTCTCGGAATGTGAAGGAGATTACTGTTCTGTGACCGCAGAGACCGGGTGGATGAATATGGAACAAGAACACCTTCACCTTCTACAGGGGAGCCATAGAAAGTGTCCTGACCAGCTGCATCACGGTGTGGTTTGGTGCATGTACTGCATCCTGCCGCAAGAGCCTCCAGCGCATCGTGAGAGCAGCTGAGAAGATCGTCGGCACCTCCTTGCCCTCACTACAGGACTTACACAGCAACCGCCTCACTCGGAAAGCCCTCTGCATGGCAGGTGATCCCACACACCCACTACACAGCTGCTTCAGACTGTTGCCATCAGGGAGGAGACTGAGGAGTCTCCAGGCTCGAACCAGCAGACTGAGAGACAGCTCTGTTCATCAGGCAGTCAGGATGCTAAACACTCTGCCTGCTCTGCCCTCCCTCCCACTTGTACTGCCTTAATCACAAAAAACTTTCACACATTACCACACAACACAAAGTTTTTAACACTGGACTCTGTGTCATCAATACGGGTCATTCACTCAACTCACGGTCATGTGCTCATTCAGTTTGCACTACTTCTCATATTTGCACTAATGTTTGTATTACATTACTGCCTATAGTCATACTACTGTTTACATTTATTACTACTGTTTACATTTATTACTACTGTTTACATCTAGACTTTTTATATCTACACTACTGCTGATATACAGTATATATTCTTTTTACTAGCCTTATTGCATAATGCCACTTTGTTTCTATACCAATATCAACTACCTCATACATATACTGTGTACATTAACCCCATATGCTGCTTTGTCACTCTTTACAAATGTCAAATGCCAGAACCTTCATTTATTTTATAGATATACTTTTTATACTTTATACTTCGGGACAGTATTACACTCTATTTCATTTTTGGTGTTGGTGAAACTTTTTATACTTTTATACTACTATGGAAAACTACTATGAAAAAACTCAGGACAGTATTACACTCTATTTCATTTTATGATTATGTTTATTAAATGTTGGTGTTTTGGTGTTGGTGAAACTTTTTATACTTTTTTACTACTATGAAAAACTACTATGCAAAAAACTCAGGACAGTACTAAACTTTTATTATTTCATTTTATGCTTGTTTATTAATTGTTTAGTGTTTAAATGGTTACTGTTGCACCAAGGGACTGAGAGAGAAATGCAATTTCAATCCTGTGTATGTCCTGTACATATTGCAGTTCTGACAATAAAGTTGACTTTGACTTTGAATGTCCTTTAGATAATCTGGTGAAGTTCCGTGTAAGCATTGATGTGTAATGAGAGCAGTTTTGTGCAACCATTGTGCTAACAGAACCTCACTGCTAAAAGAACCATTGTGCTAAGAGAACCATTTTGCTAACAGAGCCATTGTGCTAACAGAACCTCACTGTGTAGTGGACATGACCTTGTCCACTTTTAAGACACCTGTGTACTTTTGAACTGTCCAGTGATGACCTTTACTGACCTCTCAGTAAAGCAGGACATTTAACACAATTATTCCATTAGTTATAATCTGAGGACATATAGTCACTAAAAGAGACTATTTCTATATCTTGATTTTATTCTAATGTAATCAAGAATAACTTTTCTCATTTTCATGATATGTGCTTTTATGCTGTGTTATTCTGAAATGTGTTAATTACTGTCTTCACTGCTGTGTTTAAAGGTGAAGCCTTCGGGTCACAGAGACCGGACGGTTTTGTTTAGAAACTCAGAGACAGTCTGATGAGCAGGGCTCCAGCGTTATCTGTCTTTTTTCCTAAACATTTCTCTCTGCTGCTGGCTTGTAACCTTGGGTTTGATAAAGCAAGTGAACTCCTCTCTGTGTTCCTGCTTTTAAGTTCTAACTGTGCGGAAACGCTTCAGTCTTTGAATGGACAAAGAGTTTGAATGGACGGAGACCTGAAAGCTCTCTGCCTTGCAGCTGGTCAAGCTTGGTCAAGAGCCAAAGACTAACTTGTCAGCTAGAACTGATGGACGTCTCCATCCAGTTCCCCGAGCAAAAGCTCCAAAGTTCTTAATGAACTTCCTTTGAGAAACATCTCGTCTTGAAGTCAGCCAGAAGCTGCCACATGTTTCTGACGGCTGACGCGGATCCGAGGAGACGTTGGAAGTAAACGACCAGTTCAGACGTACGAGGGCCGGAAGGACTCCGTGCACCTGGGAGGCTGGCAATATCTTTATCAGACGCATCGTCAAAAGGTAAAGAGCGGTTTACAAACGTACCTGGGATTTAGCCGAAGTCGGATGGAATGTGTCATCTCTGGTTACACTCGAGATAAATAACTTAATCTCTCCAACCTCTTATTCCTCCTACTCTTTCCCCTCTCTATCTAAGCTGGAAACTATATTTTTAAGCTAAAAGAGCCCACAGACTAAATATGTTAACATCCAATATTTATGTCTGTTGTGTTGAATTTAAGTGTGCTGACGTTTTAAATTGAAAGAAAGTGAAATCATGTCAATCAAGTGTAATGGTGTTAATTTAGTTGATTTATTCTAAATAAATGATAGTGTCTCTTTGACATATCAAACTAAGTTAACGTCTTTGTCACTTAATGGCTCTGTTTATTTATCCATCATAAAGATCACAGAAATATTGAATAAACTGAAAAAGAAGAGAATCCGTGAATTTACTATTCAATCTGAATAAGTAAATTAATTAAGGTAAAAAGGAGGTCAGTATTAAACTGACCCCCCCTTTAACCCCTTTACATCTGGTGGCCTCGTATCGGCTTCTAAAAGTTTATTGATAAATCTGTGGTCTCAGTCATGAACTGTAACGTCATGTTTGCATAAAAGGATCCAAGTTTTAAACTCTGAGGATAATGATTTTGGCTGGAAGTGTTCAAAGCAGGCAGATTCTGCATGTTTTTATCATTTGAAGCTGTGAGATTATTATTGTTTCAACTCTGTTAGACGCTGTTGGAAGCATTCAGGTGAAGTTTTGTCAGCCGTAGTCTGTGGAAGTTCTGGTTCGGTCCAGTTCACGCGGACTCCTGTACAAAGCTTTGTTTGACCGCCGAGTCAGAAGCCTGAAAGCTAATTTAACATCTACAAGATTGCTGTTGTGGTGTTTTACATTTTAAAGAAGGTCGAAGCAGCATATACTGTTAGAACGTGTCGGTTAGTGGTTCGTGAAACCCGAGTTCTGCTCCTTTAAAGTGGACGGAACCGACCTGAACGCGGCTCCGAGGGAGTCCGTGTCGTGTTACAGTTGAGGTGCTGTGTTACTGAGCGTAACTAAGTTTGCCTGTCTAGATGTGCGCGCCGCATGTTTCAGAATTTTGGGAAGTTAAATTGTAGCGTTTGAGTTGTTTTAAGAGTCTATAAAGTTGTGGTCTGCTGTGCAAGCTAACGTTAAGAAGACGTGTCTCATGTCCGTTTATGAGCTGTGATTGGATGATACGAGTGCTGTGTGCTGTGAATCACTCTTGTAGCGAACGCTGATTCGCTGTTGTGTGCTGTCAATCACTCTTGTGGCGAACGCTGATTCGCTGTTGTGAGCTGTCAATCACGTCGCACGCCGTTGCGACCAGCCCACTTTGTCGTCATTTCCGGTACTACATTGGTCGAAGGTAAGAAAAACTACATTCGCCATTTATGCTTGGAGAATGAACTACATATGCTGTGATTGATTTGTTGACGTCACGTATGTTGTAGCGAGCTCCGCCTCGCTCACGTAAGAAGCTGGTGACGCGCTACGCACGCTGCGTGGGCCCGCCCATTTTTGTCGTCACTTCCAGGTGCCGCACTTTGAGTGACAGGTCACACTCGCTGGCTCACACTCGTTCACACACGAACACACACTTAAACACTCATCTGAAGCCATCAACACTGTCTAGCAACATAAACTTGTCTCTGACAAGAAAGCGGTTCGAGCAATTATCACGTTCTTACTGAAAACTAACCCTAATAGGTTGTTTTCTTTCCATGTACTGATTTAAACTCAGTCGCTTCGTGATAACATACGCGACGCTGCCCCCTGCTGGACGTTAATAGATGAGTTTTCTCTCAACACATCATAAAGTCAGCATTTTTTATGGTGAAAATTACCAGCTTTAAAATTGTTCTGTACACAAACAAAAACTCCTGTTTATTTTAAATAAAGAATTTTTGAAAACAGAGGTACAGACGAACAATTGATGCTCATTTTAAATACTGAAGAGATTTAAAATAACACTCAAAAAAGCATCTTTTATTTGATTTTCAGATTAAATAAAAAAGAAAAGTTGATGGAGAGCAGAGCATTTCCACATTCAAAATTTTAAACAGCATTGGCATACACTGTACACTTTTGGTTAAAAATAGCATTTTTAACGTTTTTCTGTGTACGTTTACAACAGTGAGGTTAATTTGATAACGAATTTCTTTTTCGAATAACACCTGCATGTACCAGCTTGTTGATTTTTACAGACTCAAAACAAATATGGATAAACAATCAGATGAAGTTGTTCCATCCTCATCCTTGGAGGATGCTGATGGTGAGCAAACTCCAGCGCCGGTTGAGGAGAAAATCCCAGCGCAGGAGGATTCAGAGTCTGAGTCAGAGGACACAGATTGTGTTGATAATGCCTTAAAACTGCTAATGAAAACACTCGTGAAGTATGGTGAGGAGGTAGCAGCAATGGACACCCCGACTCTGGACACAGAGTTAGAAAGTCTAGCAACAGGCATAATCAAAAAAGATGGAAAAAAGCTCAGCGCCGACCGTACTGTCAAATTGGCCTTTCTGTTGAAGACCAGACTGGACCATGAACTGTATAAGAGTGGGGACCTTGAGGATGAACTGGCTGATGAAAAAAATAAACTGGCTGATGAGAAAACTAAACACGAAGGTACCACTTCAGAGTTTGTGTCATACAAGAAAACGACAAATACAGAGATTGAACGTTTAAACAATGAAATACTGTTGCAAACACATTCATATGAAGAAAACATTCGGTCCAGAGGACAAAAATATGACGATTCTATCAGAGAGAATGAAATATTACAGCAACAGGTACAATCGATGTCTAAAGATCTACAAGAGAACAAGGAAAAAAGAGAAGAAGCCCACACCCGGTGCACAATGTTGAAAATAGAGTATGATAAATTAAAAGAACAACTAAAAGAGAGCACTCAATTCGAGGAAAATAGAAAACTCAGTGAACAGTGCACAGCGCTACAAACTGCAGTTGATTGTTTACGCAGAGAATTGACTGAAAGTAAGGTGGAACTGACCTTAACTAAAGAAAACCTCTTTAAAGAAAGGGAGAGGTGGGTGGATGTTGTGGCAAAGCATTCTCAAGGCATCACACCACCACCCCCACCACCTCCACGCGGTGATGCAGAACAGCTCACCGTACCTGTTAAGACCCGCCAGTCGGAGCAGGGACTTGCGTCCTCAACATCAACACCTGCACATGGATCACAGGTAAATGGGAATAGCAATGATGCTAAACTTTCTATTCCAATACCTGAACTCCAGAAGCTTTCTAGATACATTCAACGCTTTGAGCCAGGGCCGTTGGGTTCAATCTATACAAAGAACTACCTAGACTCTCTTGATTTCCAGCTGGGTAATTTTCCAAATGCTACTGCTGAGGATAAAATTGCGCTGATCAGGCTCACCGCAGACTGGCCTGTATATAACTTCATTGTTCGCCAACCGGACGCCATAAAAACAGATTACAAACTGTTGCGTGATACTCTTATACGAGAGTTCACTCCAAACATGGGGCCTGGTGGCTACCCTGATGCCGAGAAGGTCGTGCAAGGTAAGAAGGAGCATCCACAGGCATATTACCAGAGAATGTTCCAGGCTTTCTTTGGTAATCGCAATGAACCGGGCATGGAGGACGACGTAGGTTTTAAATACCTTTTCGGTAAAAACCTCCACCCTGATATAAAAGAGTCAGTTCAAGTGATGGCTAATTTCAGAGACAAGACCATCAAGGAAATGAAACAATGCGCCGTAAATGTTTTCGAGGCCCGCATGGAATGCAGAACACCCGTAGAGGTGTTCACGAGTGCGAGAGCCGACTCCCAATCGCTGGAACTGGAAGGGACGCGAGCACCAGCTCCCTATCCACCGACAGGCGAAAAGAAACAGACCTTTCACCCTGACAAACCACAAAGTGGGGGTGTCCGCTTGAGAAAAAACCCAAGGTGGCTCAAGCAAAACACGGAGGGTGAACAAAAGGATCAAAAGGGGGGTGCGCGTCCAACGAGTAAAGATTATGGGTACAAGGGTAACCCATATAACCAAGGGTGGTCCCAGCAGGAACCCCCGAACCAAGGGTGGTCCCAGAGGGGACACCCGAAGCCAGTCTGGGCCCGGAAGGGGCCCCCACGCCGTGGACCTGCTCCCCCTACCCCTCAAACTGAACAGTCCGAGACAGACAAAAAATCGCAGAAGTCCCGGAGGAAAGGCCGTAGCCCTCTGTCCCCAGAAGTCAAGGAGGAAATACGTCAGATGTTCGACACGTGGGAAAATACTAAAAATGAGAACAAACCCGGTGTGATGTGTAGCACTATCATTGATAGTAACTCTGAACATTCTAACAACAACAATGCCACAGTTGCTGGCAGTCACCAAGACATTGGTGGCCAGGATGCTGACAATCAGGGTAATGACAGTCGAATCGTTGACAGTCCAGAATGTGACAGTCAACAGAACGTTGACTGTAACCATGACTTCATTGTTACGGAGCCTGAGCACCCCTCGTCAGAAAAAGGGGGGGAAAGCTCACTCACCGTTGAAAGTGGCTCGCCACGAACTGAACAGTCAGACCCATGTGTGTCTGCACTAACAGTACTGATAAATGAAGGTCACACAGTCAGGGGTAGGCGTGATAAACGTCGGAGACAACCTGGTGAGTTCCTGTGTGACATTATCAGAAAGGGGCCCGCTAAGAAGGCTTACCTGTCCATCACGTTGGAAGGGATCCTCAGAAAAGAGGCCCTCTTGGATGGTGGGGCAGACATATCCGTTATGTCACCCACACTGTTAGAAGAGCTGCGGCTGGCCGCTAGCGGTGTTGACAGGGAAATACCCCTCAGAGAATGTGCTATAGTTTTGCAGGGTCTCTCGGAGACGAGTACAACCCTAACAGCTATAGCAATGGTTCACATGCAGATTGGTGAGACGACACTATACCACCCGGTATACGTGTCCACCGTTGACTCATGCCCATTTTTGGTTGGCCAAGACTTTATAAACCGCTTCGACGCGGTTATAGATTATGGCGATCAGACAATGTGGACCAGAGTGAGTCAACCACTGCCGATCGATATGCCTACACAGAGTAACACTGACCGTCTAACGGCAGGTACCGCGGAAGGCAAAAGGGAATGCTCAGACGAGAGCACAATCCCTGTGGGTGAACCTCCAACTACAGGTGAGGCAGTAGAGGTCCAACAAGAGAGCCCCCTCTGCGAGCTGAAACAGTTGGCACTCACCGAACACTACCTACCACAGGTAGTCAAAGGTGTTGAGATTCAAGGATCCCACACCGATGATGCTGTTCTGTCCCCTTGGACGGAGAAATCAGCGATCAGCCAAGCTTTCTTTGGAACCTTGGTTAAGAAACAGTTGGGTCTCGGAATGAACAAAAAGGCTTTCCGCTTCCCGTTAGACCCCAACGATAAACAGGTAATGACTGCTAAAGGGATCATTGACCTTAAACTAATCTGGAACCAACGAGAACTGGATCACCCGTTCCTCGTGGTCCCGAACTTACCACATGCAACCTACATAGGCTCCGACATTTTGGTAAGATTAGGTGTCCGAGTGGACGTCAACAACAATGCACTGTGGTCACTAGATACAGCCACGAAGGACTCTCCTGTGTTAACCACAGAGAACCTTAAGGCTGGACAGACCATTCCAGAGGTCTGCCAGGTTGCTAACAGCCATAACACTGTGGTGCCACCTCAGGTTATGAACAAGCCGGTGATGATTCACATCATGAAAGGACAGGCTATTAGAACAAAACAGGCATGCTTTCAACCATCTCCTATGTTTTTCAACTTAGGACTGTCCATGGAGGCCACATGCCAAGTGACCCTCGACGGCAGAACCACGACTGTCGCTGTGTGTAACACGAGCACAGAAGAGGTACTGATCCCAAAGCGCTCACAGCTAGGATGGTTGATCTCTACTGATTTTCATGATTTTGAACTAAGCATTCCATTTCTGGGAGGACTCCCAGAAAACTTGATCCCAAGTCATCATTCGGGGCGAGTCTTGTTCACAAAACCAACACAGGCCATAGCTCTTTTCTCCCCCACTGAGTCCGACCGGGACATTGTCCACAGGTTCGGTTTCAACCAAGGAGAAAGTCTAGGCCCTCAAACTTACAGTGCACTACCTGTTGACAGGTTTTATGACACTGAAGGGGACTCACTGGAGCTCCCCAGAGAACAAGAACCGCTCTCAATTGCTTCACAGATTGACCAGGTGGTCGCTCAGGCCGACGCCTTGAAAACTGATGAAGACAGGGACAGACTTCGCAAAGTTCTTTTAAAGTATGAGAAATCATTCTCAGCTGACTCGATGGATTGTGGGTTGACCACGCTCCACACAGTGAGCATCCCAACCCCGCCTAATGCTCCCCCTGCATTTGTCAGACAGTACAAGATTCCTCTGGCAGCACATCAACCTATCAGAGAAATCATTAATGACCTGTTAGAAAAAGGTATCATCCGATACTGTAACAGCACTTACTCTGCGCCTTTATGGCCGGTGTTAAAACCAAATGGTAAGTGGAGACTCACTATAGACTACCGAAAGCTAAACAAACAAGTTCCCTTATCCAGATGGCCTATGACGCAACTCCAACAGGAACTGCCCAAGGTCACCAATGGTAAGTACTTCTCGACCCTCGACGTCGCCTCTGGTTTTTGGACCATCCCTGTGCGCGCCGAGGACCAGTACAAACTAGCTTTCACTTTTGGTGGCCGTCAATACACCTTTAACAGGTGTCCCTTTGGCTACGCTAACTCACCTGCAGAGTTCAACATCTTCTTGAACAAAGCATGTCCAGACGCCCACGAGCGTGGAACACTGATCTACGTGGACGATGTCCTTTTGAGGCAGCCAACACTGGACTCACATTTGGCTGAGATCGACCACGTTCTGAATCAGCTAACAACTGCTGGTGCTAAAATATCACTGTCGAAGTGCCAGTGGTGCAGAACCAAGGTGGACTACGTTGGCCTACTTGTAGGTCCAGACGGAGTACAACCACAGCTGACTCGCACCCAAGGCCTTGACAATCTCAAAGTCCCCACCAATCTCAAAGAACTACAAAGTTTTCTTGGCGTGTGTAACTACTCGAACCAGTTCATAGAGAACTATGCAGACCTTGCAAAGCCACTGACTGAACTCCTAAAGAAAGACGTTCCATTCGTCTGGACTGACAAACAGCAACAGGCAATGGACGCTCTTATAAACAGGATCAAGTCAGCCCCTTGTTTAGTCTACCCAGACTACAACAAAGAGTTTTACTTGGAAGTGGGCTTCTCAGCTCATTGCATAAGTGCAGGTCTGTACCAGATACACGACAGAGACAAACGTGTAGTAGCCTACGCCAGCAAAACGATGGCAGGCCCCGAGTTGAGATTCTCAGACTGTGAGAAAGCTCTACTGACCACAGTGTGGGCAGTTAAACATTTCTCCAGCTACATTGGTGGACAGAAAATCATTGTGGAAACACAACACCAGCCAGTGACTTTTCTTAACAGTGAACGCATCAGAGATGGTGTGGTGACAAACTCACGTGTTGCAACGTGGCTCATGGCGCTTCAAAGTTTTAACCTAGACATACGTTATGGTCAAAACAAGAAGTCTCATCTGGGGACGGACTTGGCAATCTGCCAGAAGTGTACACAAGATGTACCAGCCACCCAGCCGCCGGTTGAGGTAAAACCCCCAGTAACTGAAGACCCGAATCACCACTTCTTTGATGACAATATCTGCAAAGATATGACAACATTGTACGTGGATGGATCTTCATTCCTCCGCGACAAGATCTGCAGAGCAGGTGTTGGAGGGGTCCTCCTCCAAGACCAAGAACAGATTACTTTCAGCTACAAATTAGGCTCTCAGACTTCTCAGTACGCTGAGATTGCAGGAATCCTAATAGCTCTCCAGATGGTAGTAGAACGCTCCATCAAGACGCTAGTCATCTGCACTGACTCTAACTATGCTCGTTTGAGTTTCGCTTGTCACCTCGCTGTGTGGAAACAGAACGGTTTCCTAACAAGCGACAGAAAAGTGGTCAAACACAAAGAGCTTTTCATGGCATGTGATCACTTGGTGACATCACACGACTTACAGATCTACTGGAAGAAAGTTCCAGGTCATTCTAGAGTCCCAGGCAATGACAAGCACTACAATGACATTGCAGATTCCTTAGCCAAAGAGGGAGCCGACGAAGGTCCTCTATGGTCCTTCGACTCCTCCTGGTTGATCAAGACTCTGTCAACACAACCTGCTGTTGAGGTTATGGCAGTCACACGTGCACAGGCCGCAGCCAGACCTGCTGACAACGCAGTCTCTGTACGACCTGCACTGACTGACCCAGACATCATCCAACTACAGAAGTCGGATCCTGCTATCAACTCCATGATACTGTACCTGACTGATCCGAACAAAAATAGTCCGTCTAAAGACGACCTGGATTCCGATCCAGACCTTAAGGTCCTTTATCAGCTGCGCAAACAGCTAAAACTAATCAAGGGCATCTTAACTTTCGCTCATGGACCAACGTCCTCACCTGTGTTCGTGGTTCCCCATGACCAAAGGGGGGTAATGTTAGTCCATGCCCATGATCTCCCGTCCGCAGGACACAAAGGAGATAAAGCCACGCTGACGGCATTAAAACAAATTGCCTATTGGCCTGGAATGAAAAAGGATGTCAAGGACTACATTGAAGGGTGCGTGGTCTGTGGCCAGTTTCAGCCAACCAGACCACTTCACAGAGCACCACTGCAAAGCAGAGGCATTGCATTCCCATGGTCTGACCTCCAGATCGACTGGGTTGGACCACTCACTAAGAGCTCTAGAGGAAATAAATATTTTCTCACGGTAACCTGTGCATTTACCAAATGGGTAGAATGCCTACCAGCTCCTAACGACACAGCACAAACAACTGCTATGTTGTTAATGAATCATATATTCTCAAGGTTTGGACTTCCCCTTCGGGTGAACTCAGACCAAGGTACACACTTCACAGGTGAAGTGATGAAAGAACTGTGGAAGACGCTAGGCGTCAAGGCCAACTTTCATGTCGGCTACCACCCACAGGCTTCAGGCCAAGTTGAGAGAGCAAACAGAACTGTGGTGAGTATTTTGAAGAAATACGTGGCTGCAAACCACAAGGACTGGGATGTGAAACTCCCTCTGGTCCTCATGGCCATAAGAGCCACTCCACACACATCAACTGGCATCTCTCCCTTCGAGATGATGACCGGTCGACAGATGACTCTCCCTCTACACCTGTTGTACCAACCAGGCGACGCCGTCATGGCGACAGCCTACACTACACAACAATACATGAAAGATTTGAATGTACACCTCAGAAACACTTTTGCTTTCGCCCAGAAAAACCTGGAAAGGTCCGCTGAAGGACGTAAGGCGTACTATGACCAGAAGGCCTCTCACAATGAACTCCAAGTGGGAGACAGAGTCTGGTACTATACGTTCGCCCCAGCAACCGGGAAAGGAGGGTCCGGGACCGGAACTCTCGCCCGCAAACTAATGCCCAGGTGGACTGGACCTCATCTGATAACAGACAAAGTGTCCTCAGTCGTCTACGAGATCAAAATCAGCAAAGGCCGCAAAGAGCCAATTGCTAAATGGGTACATCGAAATCAGATCAAACCTTACAAGGCGTTCAATGACTCCACAAAAGACAAAGATCTCACAAACTCACCGACTTCATGGGATAATAAGGTCGTCCAAACACAAGTTAGTAAATAAACTAATCAGGTTTAAACTACCATATTTCCCACCCTATAAGTCGCATTGTCCAACTTGAACTTAGAAACGCTAAGTCCAACACCCACAACAAAAACTAATCTTAACAACCATTTAAATCCACAAGATTTAAGTTGACCTCGGTCATAAAGTTGAGACCTGTTTTCTTGTGTGTTGCACTTTGGAATCTGACGACAAGAGTGTGTCGAAGCAGTGAAACGTTGTTTCCTTGTTGTTTAGTCATTACTGTTGTCATTATTTGAGATATTGTTGTGGTTCTGGACACTCCCAGCCAAAAAAGGTTTTGTATTAACATTGATTAATGCATAAGATGGATTTAACTATGCCAACATGCAGTTCGTTTTGTTAAATCTCAACCGTTGAAGAGTCAATGTAGTTTAAAGCTACTCAAGGTACCATAAACTACACTGGCCTCACGATTTCTAAATTGAACCGATTCGATCGTT